>CAUYRT010065451.1:0-50963 GCA_963574885.1 Lepilemur ruficaudatus
ATGATCTGTTAGCACAGAAAAATTCCATTCATTATATCTACATTGCACATGTCCTCTACTAGATCCCTAATTATTTTGTTTTCCCTTTTTTTTTTTTTTTTTTTTTAGTAATCTGCCATATGTCTTTGCTGGTATGGTTTCTCTTTTTCTTGAGCGTTGTCTGTTGTCTCTAACAGCTCTTACTCTACTCTTTTATTTTCTTGTTCCCACTCTTGCACATTAGGTATGTAGCAGATACTGAGTAAATGCTTGAATGAGTTGATGTACAATTGAACGGGCCCTATGACCTAGTGCAGTGGTTCTCAATCTCTAACAGGTATCACAAATACCAGATGGGCTTCTTAAAACACAAATTGCTGAGCCCCCAGGGTATGTGATTCAATAGATCTGAGATAGGACTAAAAATTTGTATTTCTGGCAAGTTCCCAGATGATACTGATGCTGCTAGTCTTGGGACCACACTTTGAGAACCACTGATTTAGTGGAATGAGCCTCTGAGGGTGAAAAATAGGAGTGCTGAAGTCTAGGTATCCACCCTACCGATCAATAGGCATATCACCTAAACTCCTTCTCATCTATAAAATGGGAGCCTCACTGCTACATAGTGTTAAAAGGATAAAATGAGATTGATAGGAAACACTTTGAAAATATGAGTACCCTATTAGTGCAATATTTTTTTCATTATGTATTCAGAATATCTTCTGGTTTTTCCATCTATTAAGTCATCTCTATCTATTATTCAAAATTTACCTTAGGCTCACCCACCTTGATTAAATAGGGCTAGGCTACCAAATCTCCATAATGAAATTGAAAATTCCTCACTCTTTCTTCTAGACTCCAAAAAATTTAATCTTTGTTGATTAATTTTTCTTTCCACATTTGAAAATTACAAATGGAAAGGAAAGGTGTGCTTTTCAACTTGTTCTGTGTGATTGTAAGCTCATTGGAGGTAGAGATTGCATATTCAGTATGAATGCCCTGCATTGTGGGTGCTTGAATATTAAATTGGTGAATATTTCCCATGAATAGGTTTTCCAGCAAAAGACTATTACATCATACAATAGATTGACTGAACTTCATGAATAATGTCCATACCAATGAAGTTCATGTTTGTTAAACATTTGTCTTCTAAGCCTATGGTGGTTGCTATAGTTTTCTTGCCTCTATTGCCTTTTTTAAAGAATTTATTCCAAGGCCATTTTAAGGTCTTTGACAACATTTTTGTGATGATAAAGTTTACATCTGTTCTGATGCATTTTGAGTTCTTAGGAGGAAAAGTGTTCTATGGTCTGTATTTGAAATGTTAATCTCTAGCTGCTTCTTAATGGCCACTAGGTGGACCCAAAGAAACGGATTTCTGTGAAAAATCTACTGAACCATCCCTGGATCATGCAGGATTACAACTGTCCTGTTGAGTGGCAAAGCAAGAATCCTGTAAGTAAAATGAAATCCAGTAGATTTTTTTTTTAACTTTGTGTAATCTTTGTGTGAATTCATAAGCTACAACGATATGGTCTGAATATAAAACAAAATATATATAGACTTACTCATCAGATTGGTGTTTTGGAGACTTATAACTTAATGGACAGTGGTTTCTTAACCTGGTCTGCACATGAGAATTTCCTAGGACCTTAAAAAGAGATGCCTGCTCCCCATCCCAGAACACCTAATGGGTATTTTTAAAAGCTCCCCGGGGTTTCTCGTGTGTAGTCAGTCACAGCGCTCTGGGGATCTCAGACAAGTTACTTACCTTTGCAAAATCTATTTATTCATCTATAAGAAGTATGTTAAACTAGTTCTACTTCCCAGAGTAGTTATGAGTTTACAATGGTTCTCAAACTTTTTAGTCTGTGAGGGACCTGTTTACATTCTTAATATTTATTTATTAAGTCATTTTAAAGTAGTAGTAATAAACCTATTACATATTATTCCAAATACTTTTATGAAGAATAACCATTTAAAAAGTAAATTTAGGAAAAATAGTGGCATCGTTTTACATCTTTGCAAATTTCTTTGAAGTCTGGCTTAATAGAAGACACTTGGATACATATCTGCTTCTGCATTCAGCTTATTTTACATGTTGTTTTTATTGAAGCATATGAAAAAAATGCAGCCATACATGGATATATAATTAGAAAAGGGAGAAGTATTTGAATAGCCATTCCAGATAATTGGGGCTATTCTCTGATATTCCACCAAAACTTCTGCAGTGGAGTGGGACATGTGTATGGACCAACAGAACAGCTTGGAAGTGGGTTTCAGATATGCTACAGTGTAGACTTGGTACAGCTGTGGGGTATTTGCTTCCTGGAATAATCACACCAATAAATGTAAATACCCTTCCCAATGGCCAGCTGGTCTTGGAAAAGTAGACTATACTTGCTTCAAGGCCCTTCTCACTATTCTGCCCACTATTATGGCCATGCGACCTGAGCTGAAATCTCTCCTGATTTTCCTGTCACTGTCAACTCCTAAAATTTCTCTTGTCCACATTCTCCCCATCCCTCTAGGTCATCTTTAATATCTACTGAGCAAATACAATGTAATTCTAACAACTATCAACACTGAGAGGCTGAGGACAGCAAAGTGTGCAAAGTGTCTGAACAGTGCAACAGCAGGGCCAGGGGAGACGTGGTGTGCTCCTTGTGAGGTGGAGAGAGTGGGTGGTGCAAATGCCTGTGTTCAGCCATTGGGGGTCATCATTTCTCCGTGTGTGGAGAGCTTTGCTTGTCCTCTCAGCCATGATCCTAATAGAATAGGATATGCTACCACTTGCAACAGAACAGATACCAAAATGAAGAACTCTCTGATTTCTTTGGGCCACAGTATAAAGAAAAAAATATATAAACTTTTGAGTGTTCCAAAAGAATATGCAGTTTTCCTTACATCCTTTTTTTTTTTTTCCTGTTGCTTAGGCTAGAGTGCAGTGGAGTCATTATAGCTCACTGCAGCCTTAGCCTTCTGGGCTCAAGCCATCCTGCCTCAGCCTCCACAGTAGCTGGGACTACAGGCATGTGCCATGACACCTGACTAATTTTTCTGTTTTTTTTAGTAGAGATGGGGTCTCTCGCTTGCTTAGGCTGGTCTCAAACTTCTGACCGCAAGCCATCCTCCCGCCTCGGCCTCCCACAGTGCTAGGATTACAGGCGCGAGCCACCGTGCCCAGCGAGTTTTCGTTTACATTTTAATATAATAATTGCTAATATTTATCGGGTACTTAGACAAAAATAGTGTACCATTATATAGTAGGTGCTCTCTGTATATTATGTATATATATATGGTATAATATAAATAAAACTCTTAGGATAGTACCTTTAAAAGTCAGGCACTATTCTATGGGTTTATGTTTTTTTAACTCCTTTAACTCATTTAATCTCCACACTAACCCTCTACAGTAGCTATTGTTATTGCCCGCATTTTGCAGGTGAAGCAACTGAGACACAGAATCATTAAGTAACTTGCCCAAGGTCAAACAACTAGAGAATCTAGAACCAGGATTTGAACCGAGACAGAAGGGTTCTGGGATGGAATGGATCTGATAGGTCAGCTGGTTCAAGGCTTAGGGTCTGTATCCTGCGCATCTGTAGCCTTTGTGCAAAGCATTGCTTGTCTGATCTCTGTTGAAATAGCTACTAGAGTGGAGTTGTGGAGAGGTGGCATTGTGTTGTGGTAGAAAAACTCTGTGCTAGGAATGGAAAATGCCAGTCTTGGACAGATCACAGTAACTTTTCTGAGTCTTCATTTTATCACTTCTAATATGGGTATTCTAATGCCAATCTCTTATGCTTGTTTGGGTCATGTTTTGCCATTTTTAGAGTACCTTTGTGTATTGTATCATTCATCTGTTTGCCTGCCTTGCAGAGCTGTTATAGGATCAAATGAGTTATACACAGAAGAGGTATAAGGGATTATTGTTGCTTTTTGAAGTATTTGCTTTTCTTCTTCAGTATTAGGTTTCATCAAGAGTGAACTATAAAAAATAATTCAGATTTACTTTAATATTTAAAGTATAGATGCTGTTCTATAACTCTATGCACAATCTCCTCCTACCATTTTCACACATAGCTCTAGAACCCAAGTATTACATCCAATAGAAGTTATATTCAGTTCTATTTTCTGCCCTAGTGAACAGGAAATGTAGTAGGCACAGATAATCAAAAACAATTGGCTAGATTTTGGTATGCATTTTTGTATTTAATTTAACTTGAGTATGTGTGGCTGAGAATTCAGAGCATTTAAAGTATTGAGCCTCTTTGGAAAACCAAGCTTGAGATTAACCATGTTTCTTAGACGTTTCATTCTCTCCAGTTCAGGAGCCCAGCAGAGATGCTAGTACGTCCTTCCTACCTTTCCTTCCTTTCCCATACTTGTTAATATCTTTTGGTAAAGTTACAGAGCAGGAGGCCATGGAAGAGAGGGTTTTCTTAGGGGAGTAACTTAAGATCATGGAGGGAACCCCCAAAATCTTTCCCTTCTTGCTTGAGCAATGATTACATCAGTAAGAAGATACCTAACTTGGTGTTAAAGTGTCTGGGCTTCTGAGGTTGAGACCATCTTGAAGAGGGAATCTATAGTTCTAGGAGCTTCAAAGGAAGCAACACAGTGAAAATTTATTCTTAGCACTTTGGACCTTCACAGTAGCACTAGTATTAACCTTTGTGGTCTCCATTTTCTCTGTAATCCAGGAGGTTGTGTTTGTACCAGCCAATAATGCAAGGCTGTCTCAGTCTGTTCAAGCTGCTATAACAAAATACAATAAACTGGGTGGCTTATAAAGAACAGAAATTTATTTCTCACAGTTCTGGAGGCTGAGAAGTCCAAGATCAAGGAGCCAACAGCTTCATTGTCTGGTGAGGGTCAACTTCCTGGTTCATAGAATAGCTCCTTCTTGCTGTGTTCTCCCTTCTCCCCTGTGGAAGGGGAAAGGCAGCTCTTTGGGGCCTATTTTATTAGGGCACTAATCCCATTCATGAGGGCAGAGCCCGCGTATGATCCTGTCACTTCCTAAAGGACCCACTTCCTAATGGTGATTAGGTTTCAACATATGGATTTTGAGGGGACAAAACTATCTTTACTGTTTCTTTTCATGATGGCAGCATGACTCTCTCTTGAGCCCACTGTTACAAGCATGATGGTCAGAACAAGGGAAGGTCATGATATTGCTCTGCCTTGTGGTGGGCAAACCTCTTTTATAATGTTTGGTTTTGAATACCTCACCTTGAGGGTTAGCGACAACAAGGAGTGTGTGAGCTAAAGAAAGAGCCAGAATGGTAAGGGGAGCTAATCATTAAAACTAGTTGAAGGAACTGGAAAAGAGAAGACTTTGCCTATAATAGGAATTTTCAAATTTCTGAAAGGCTCTTATATTCTGTAATTCTAGACAATATAATTCTTATATTCATAATTCTAGGAAATAGAATTACGACTGTTTGTAAAAATAGTTAACCATTTTTTGAGGGCACATACTGTTTACATGTTGTACTAAGCACTCCCCATATGTTACATATATTGTAAGACATGTACCATCTCTTTTACAGATGATGAAATTGAGACTCGGAGAGGTGCATTAACATGCTCAAGGTCACACGGTTATTAAGTGATGTTGAAATTAAAACCAAAGTTTTTCTAATTTAAAAGCCTTTTAGCTGTAAGGTTGTACTGACTCGCAGCAGATAGAGATCATGGGGAGACAGACCTCAGACAGCAGGAGGGAGAAGCTAACCATCCCAACTGTTCTGAGTCCCCTGGAGAGGAGGACTTTAAGCAGAAAGTAAAACATCACTTATTGGGGTTGTTAAGAGAATTCTTACATTGGAAAGATGAACTTTAAAATTATATTCCACATGATTCTCTTCCCATGTGACTTTTTAAGTTCTTTCCAGGACCAGGCCACACCATTCCCACCTTTTTGATTTTGGTGATCCCTATTCAGTTCTGAGAACCCATTTCTGGACCTAACTTTGGTGAGGTGCCATCATGTAGGATCAGAATACTTAGATAATTTCTATCCATAAGCAAAACAAAGTTTGTATAGAGGCTCTCACTCTTTTTAAAATTGTGCTTTGTGCGGGTACCTTCAGCATAATAATGATCATGCAGCATCTCTGGCACCATCGTAAGGGCTCCTTGGATTTTGCTGAACCTAAAACATAACCTGAGGTTCAATAGACTACAAGTCTGAGTCACTCTTACTAGTCTGTTGTACAGCCACTGATTTTAGATGCCTAGATGGCTGCTCTTTGATGAAAATGCCAGTGCGGGTCTTACAGTGTCCCTTGGCTACACAACAGAATTTTAACAATTGATCAGATTGTGATGGGGATATGAAAAGCTGGGAAAGAGTTCATCTTTTTGAAATACTGGTTGCCATATGCTTACATCTTAAAAAATTATGAAGAATGTTGATTTTTACCCAAGAGTTTGACAAATTCATGTTGTTTTTTATATATTGGTGTTTGATTTTATAAACTAGTCATTCTGATTTTAAAATTTTAAAGCAATAATGTATTTGTAGTTTTTGGTTAATAAGGTTTATATATTTTTTTTGTAGTTTATTCACCTTGATGATGATTGTGTAACAGAACTTTCTGTACATCACAGAAACAACAGGAAAACAATGGAGGATATAATTTCGTTGGTAAGAAAGACAACATGAATTCAAGAGTAATATCTTTTGTTTCATTGTTCTTTATTTTATCAGTGCATTAAAAATAATACAGCATTTTTCAGACCTAAGATTTTATTATGGGTATAAATATTGCACTTATTTTATATTTATATATGACTTCCGCTCAGTTCTTTTCTGCTATCTGCTGCATATCTTCTTTAAAAATGAGCACTCTAGGCTGGGCGCAGTGGCTCACGCTTGTAATCCTAGCACTCTGGGAGGCCGAGGCAGGTGGATTGCTCAAGGTCAGGAGTTCCAAACCAGCCTGAGCAAGAGTGAGACCCCGTCTCTACTACAAATAGAAAGAAATTAATTGGCCAACTAAAAACATATAGAAAAAATTAGCTGGGCATGGTGGCACATGCCTGTAGTCCCAGCTACTCAGGAGGCTAAGGCAGAAGGATTGCTTGAGCCCAGGAGTTTGAGGTTGCTGTGAGCGAGGCTGATGCCATGGCACTCTAGCCCAGGCAACAGAGTGAGACTCTGTCTCAAAAAAAAAAAAAAAAAAGAATCATTGAAAAAAATAAGTCTTTCAAATGGTGTCTTTTATGAGGTCTTTACCTACAATTTTCAAACTCAAAAATGAAATGGAAGTATGAATTAAGTGCTTTCCTTCTGGTGCAAAAAACATATAGATAATGAAGCATATTAGAGGTTGTTTTCTGGTGCTACATCTCTAAAGATCTCAGTTATTCTGAAAGTTAAGTGTGACCAACACCGAGAATGCAATGAGAAAAGTAATAGTTTTTTTTCCTTTGTACTCTTCTCTCATTCTTTTTTCTTTTTCTCTTTCTTTCTTCCTTTCTTTCCTTTCTTTCCTTTCTTTCGACAGGGTCTCACTCTGTTGCCCAGGGTGGAGTACAATAGCGTGATCGTAACTCACTGCAACCTCTCACTCCTGGGCTCAAGCGACCCTCCTGCCTCAGCTTCCCAAGTAGCTAGGACTACAGGTGTGCACCACCATGCCTGGCTAATTTTTTAAGAACAATTTTTGTAGAGACAGGGTCTTGCTGCGTTGCCAGGCTAGTCTTGAACTCTTGGCCTCAAGTGATCCCCCTGCCTTAGCCTCCCAATGTTCGTTCATTATTAAATGCCTGTTTATACTTAAGTTCAGTCCCAGGGATAAGAAGAATTTAGGCTATTCACTCTAGATCAGAGATTCTCATCTTGGTTGTGCTATCACATGGGAATTTTAAAATGATCTGGATTTGTAACTCTCACTCCCAGAGGTTATGATTCAGTCTCGGGTATGGCCAAGACATCAGAATTTTTAAAAGCATCATAAATGATTGTGGTATGCAGCCAGGAGTTGAAAAGCACTGCTCTAGAATCTTGCTATTCAAAGCGTGGTCTAGGACCAGCAGCATCAGTATGCCTTTGGTGCTTGTTAGAAATGCAGAATTTCTAAGGCCTTACCTCAGACCTACTGAATCGGAATCTGCATCTTAATCCCCAAGTGATTTGTATGTACATTAAAGCTTGAGAAGTATTGGTCCAGGTCCATTGTTTTCAACCAAGAGTATTTTTGCCCCTATGGAGACATTTGGCAATATCTAGAGACATTTTTGATTGCCACAACTGAAGGGAGTGTGTGTACTACTGGCATCTAGTGGGCAGAAGCCAGGGATGCCGCTAAACATCCTACAATGCACAGAAGAGCCCCTCACAACAAAGAATTATCCAGGTCAGACGTCAATAATAGCAGGTTGTGAAACCCTGGTCTAGGTACTCTCAGAGAATTCATGTTGCTTCTTTGTACTTTCCAATTTGAAGAGCCTCAGGAAAATCAAGGTTGAGTTTAGCTGGGTCTGTTAACTTTTTTAAAGGCATTTAGAAGCTCTGCCTTTACTTTTGGGGCTGATTTGGCAGGAGAGAGAGAGAGTTAGTTTAGTGTGATCCATGTTGGTATGGTGCTACTGATCTTTGTGTGTACAAAGAGAGGGAGAAACAATATTATTCTTAAACATTCGACTCATGTAGAACTCCCACTTTTATGTTGAATACAGGAGAACTCTGAACTGATTTTTATATGCAGTAGTCAGTCTCATATATCTTATGATTTTGAGTGATCTAATTATACCCTTTTGACATTCCCAACAGTTTTGCTAGAGCTTCTAGCTTATTGCTTTCCTTACTTTCCCCGTTCTGCCAGCCTTGAGTGGCTCTGGATTGTGGGAACAGCCAGTCATCTGGTAGGGAACTTCACTAAGGGACACATGTGCACACAAGAACCTCAGATCAAGACAGATCCCTTTCCCCAACCCTAGCGATGCAAATAGCCATGTGTACAAAGATTGAGAGCCTCAGGAGGAGGGTCAGGGGAAGGGTAGTGGGTCCCCCTCAGTTTCTCTGCCCCTCTGGACTAGTAGCTGCCTCTCCTCAGCCCAGGTGCCTTAGAACTTCTTTAACATTTAACAGGGGATTTTGAAATGATTTTAGTTTTCTAGAAATGGAAGCTTCTTTCTAATAGGTAAACCTATCACTTTACTTTCAGACATTTGACTTTCAAAAGAAGGAATTGCCTATAAGATCAGGGAGACATTTGGAGATTGATATCACCTGAAAACTAACTAATATGTTGATTTATCTGTTATTGAACACAGAACTCCCCTGTGTAACTTATCACAATGAGTAGTATACTGTGGCTATGGCAAGAAGTTATAAAAAGGATGGTTTTTGCCTGGGGAAAAGAAGGGTTGTAAAACTCTTAGGCATGTTTAGAAAACTCAGCTTTATCCAGGATATGTTTACAGTGCCATTATTGATAACAAAGTGGCACAATGCCATTATTTATAAGAAAGTGGGAACTTGTTTCTTCTTATCCATTGTTTCTAGTTAGTTTATGACATCTCTTTCAAAAAGGTGGCTATCAGACATGAGACGATAGATGTGGGGTGGGAAAAAAAGACTTTAATGTAGTTTTTGAAAAGTAGAGAGTAATCATCCAGTTCCCAATACCTTCTCTGTGAAGCTTTTTCTTTCCTTTCTTTCCCCCATCCTGTCTGGACTAAAGGCAACATTCCATAATAATTTATCATGGTATTTTATACTTGCTGATATGCAAATTTAAAATCATATGATTGTGGTCATCTAAAATATTAACTGATAAAATGTATTAATAAAGATAGAGTTGGTAGTTGACTTTTTTAAGTCATGTATTTTGTGAGGGGGATATATAGCATTAAAGATTATTAAGTATTATTAAAATTTAACACTCTGGCAGGGCAGAGAGTTTCATAGTCTTATGAGTACATTATTTTGAAATTGTCGGTTAAGCATGGTGGATTGATGAGAAAAACCCACAAGGTAATGAGCAGTTGCATCCTACACACAGGCCGTCTAATCAACTGTGTAATATAATTCTTCACTTTGAAATAGAAACAGACAACCAAAGATTGCCAGAAATTTGAGGATAACTTCTAACATGAAAGTTAGAGATCAAAACAAATGGAGTAGGGTAGGGTGGAGGGAGGGAGGAAAGAAGGAAAAATAAAGATACTGAGAAAAAAATGGATAATGCAGGAAATGGAAGAAAATGGCTAAAAACTACTAATTAATACTCTCAGAGATAAGAGAAGCTATTTCATTCTTGAAATAAGAGTAAGAGGACTAAAAAGGAACATTCCAAAAGATAACTCTTGAAAATCTAAAACGTGACCACAGAAATTAAAAGCTCAGTAGAAATGCTTGAAAATGAAGTTAACGTGAAATCTTTTAAAAGTAGAACCTAAAGACAAAGAGATACAAAAATAGAAGAGAAGAAGTAAGAATGATCTAACATGCAAATAATAGAAGTGACAGGAAGACAAAACAGAGAAGAAAGAGGAGAAGAAAGCATCAAGGACATAATGCAGAAGAAATATTTCGGAACTGAAGGATACAAGTTGCTAAGAATGAAGAGGCTTAATCAGGGCTTGGCACAATAGATGAAAATAGATTCACAGCAGGGCCTGTTCTAGTAGAATTTCAGAAAACTGGGGAAGAAGAGAAGATTCAGAAAGTATTCAGAGATAAAAACCAAAGGTCATACATAAAGGCTTGGGAATCAGAAAGACTAGATTTTTCAGTAGCTTTACTAGAATCAAGAAGACCATAATTCCATAAAAAACTGAAAATTATCAACCTGGACTTCTGTACTAAGCCAAACCCCAGAATGAAGTGTGAGGAAAGAATGCAATCATTTATCAGCCATGTAGGATCTCAAAAAATTTACCTCCCGTGCATGGATCCTCAGGAAGTTACTGGAGGATGTGTTTCACCAAAACAAGAGAATAAACCAAGAAAGAGGAATATTTGTGATCTAGGAAACTGGAGATACATTGTAGGATAGAGGCGACAGTAATTCCTAGACTGACAATTGAGTAGCAGGCTGATAAAGTAGCCAGGCTGGAGTAGAGCATGGAATGCAAACATCAGGTGGAATGTCTCCAAGAGAAGGGGGAAAGCGGGTTGGTGATAATGTGTGAATATGTTGAGAGAGGAGGTAAAGAGTATTGGAGAGTGTGGGGTTGAATTTGTAAGGAGAATAACTGACTCTTTTATTTTTAACTTCAGGAAAAACAAAGTTATAAAAAAAACAGAAATGCAAGAGTAGCATCCTTTGTGGTTTAGCTGCAGGCCTGATATCCAGCCAGTATGGCCATATTGGTTATTAAAATGTTAATGTATTTATATGATGATTGATAAATAACCACTACCTCCCTGTTGCCCTGTTATCTCCTTTGAACATCCTAGGCACCACCCTCTCCCCTCATCTTGCAATTAAAAGGTTAAGAATTGGCAAGGCAGGGGGTCTCTCAGGACCTTACTGACCTCTTGGCTTCTATTTTGATTGGTTGGGGTACCAATGAAATATTTTGAACATTAGCCCTATTTGTGAATACTATTTATGTAATCATAATAATATAAATGTTGATTTAGCTAAAACTTGTGATAGAATTGTAGTAGGATGGAGGATCCAGGGAGGAGATTTGTGGGGAAGGGAGGAAGTTGTAGGAGACCTAAATTCTCATTTTTCATACCAAGAAATTTATAGATAATATCTGAAGCTGAAAAAAATTTAAAACTACGCACTTAATTTAGAAACACAGAATTATTAAATAATAGCAGAAGAAAAAGCTGTAAGTGTTTAAAAGTGGTTCCTTCTGGGGAGTTGATATTGTCTGTGTGTGGAAATGTGGTACAGGGGATTGTTACTTTTCATTGCATGCCATGTGAAACTATTGGCTTTTTAAATTCTGAATGTTACATTTAGGAAAAAAATTAATTTTAAATAAAACATTATTTCAACAAACAACTTTAGTTTTCTAAACAATTTGATCTCCTTGTTCTCTAGTGGCAATATGATCACCTCACAGCTACCTACCTTCTGCTTCTAACCAAGAAGGCTCGGGGACAACCAGTTCGTTTAAGGCTTCCTTCCTTTTCCTGTGGACAAGCCAGTGCTTCCCCATTCACAGACATCAAGGTAAATGTTAGAGCCTTTTGTGTGAACACCTGCTGGTCTTGCCACGTGTCTGCCCTGTTCAGAAGTGGATACACCACTGGGAAAGCAAACTTTCTGGTGTCAAGGAGCTAGAGGAAAGGCATTTTACGATTTAAACATTTTTGATGAGAAAAATGGGAAGTTCTGAACTTGAACTCTAAAATTTGGGGTATTAAGACAGCATTTTACAAACCTCATTCCCTGCTGTTCCGTTTTTCTTTTTCATAAAAGCAATTCTTGATTGTTCTAGTAAAATTGTAAACCACAGATGAACTGAAAGGAAAATAGAATTTACCTATAAACGTACTAGCTTTAGATGATACATAATAGTTAATATTTACTGTGTCTTTTCAGTCTTTTTTTAAATGTGCTTATTTATATAACTTATGCACATTCAAGTGCTTTTAAAGGACACAGTATTATTGAATTGTAGAGAATAACTTAAAAATTATTGGGAATAAGATCTGTGAATATAGGATAGATTGTACTTTATATGACATGAAATGTTTTGGTATACATATTAAGAGTATAGGTTTTTTTGTTTTTAAATTTGCATTCCTTTATGGAGATTAGGCAGTTTCATGTTTATTATCCTTTGTGTTTCTTCCTGTCTTTTGTTTTGTTTTTGTTTTGAGCAGTAGCTGTAACTCATGCAACTCAAATTCCTTGTAAGAGAGTTAGTTATAGTTATAACCAAATTATTTTTCTCTATTTTGTTGTCTTTGTCTCAGTTTTGTCATGGACTTTTAGAATGGTGGAAGAATGTTGCATATTTGGAAGTACTATGTCATTCCTAAATGCTTTCATTGCTTTCTGTTTTTTTTTTTTTTTTTTTTGAGACAGAGTCTTACTCTGCTGCCCAGGCTAGAGTGAGTGCCGTGGCATCAGCCTAGCTCACAGCAACCTCAAACTCCTGGGCTCAAGCAATCCTTCTGCTTCAGCCTCCCAAGTGGCTGGGACTACAGGCATGCACCACTATGCCCGGCTAATTTTTTCTATATATTTTTAGTTGGCCAATTAATTTCTTTCTATTTATAGTAGAGACGGGGTCTCCCTCTTGCTCAGGCTGGTTTCAAACTCCTGACCTTGAGCGATCCGCCTGCCTCGGCCTCCCGGAGTGCTAGGATTACAGGTGTGAGCCACCGCGCCCGGCCTGCTTTCTGTTTTTTGTGTGATTCTTTGTATCTCCCATGGCTTAAAATTCAGCTATACAAATACTTTGCCAGCTGGGTATGGAACTTTGTAATATAATCCTCCCTCAGATTAATTCAAGTTTTAATTTAAATAATTTTAGCACTAGGGAACTGTACTTTTGTTATCTTCAGAGAGAAGTTAGTCCTCTTTATGGAATCCAAGATAACCCAAATGACTGTGTAGAAGAGGTTATTATTTTTTTTTCTATAGGTCTCAAAACTGTAAAAAAAAAAAAAAATGTTAAAATGCCATCTCCTTCACGACTTTTTGTTGAATCCTCCGTCTGCCCCCAAATTCCTTTAACACCTCATTTAGATCTCTTTTTGGCATTTGTCAATCATGTGCCACAGGTATAGTGGGGTCTTATGTCTCTGCCTTCCTTCTTCCCTTATTAATTGGTCTTTTGACCAAACAAAGGACTAAAAGTGTCAGTGCAAGTGGCTATTGTGTTAAGTTTCTGAAGGAAAACAGTTTTATTCCTGGGATGATTTTCTAGTCTATTCTTGGAAAGTTTTATTAATCTGGTGAATACCCCATTCCCAGATCTTTTGTACCTGAGCTCCATGAAGCAGCTCATCACCCATTCTGCTCACATTGCCAAGCCCTTTAAACTTTCAGACTCAGGTAACACATTTGAGTCCAGGAGGGTGCAAAACCATGAACTCTGCTTCTGATCGAGGTAATTTCAGAAAGGTATTAGATACCTCTATACTTAAGATAATCATTTTAGTTAAAATTTAAAATTTGTAACACCCCACTTAAGAGGTCTGAGCCATTGGATTTTCTTATATCTGAATTGGCCTGTCTCAATTGAGCTGCTTATGTGATTTGTAAAGTAGTCAAGTATAAAATATCTGGGAAGATATTTACTCTTACCTTCCATCTACTACATAATAAGCATTTACCTAATAATTTAATTTTTGGGCAGTCATATTAATCAATTTTTATTACACCTTGAGAGGCATTTTAATGACAAGAAATGAAGTAGAAATAAAAGTTTGGGTTCTTTTCTGATCATTATGCAAATTATTGATACTTAAAGCAAGCCACATAGTCTCCTTGTAGTGGTCTCCCCCTTGATAGAATCACCCTTTTTCTCTGAGTTGTTATGTATAAAAAAGTAAGTAATACTGAACTACCAATCAATAAATGGCACTTTCAGTGAAAAAGTAATTCAGTCTGACCCAAGAATCACAAAAGACCACATCATCTTCAACATCATTAGCATTTTCAGGCCCCATGCTAGTCTCTTGGGAAACAAGTATAAAGTAGGGTACTTGCTCTCTAACAGTCAAGTTGAGGCATGACATATATATAAATAACACTACATCTTAGTGGATGATAGGGGCCAGAGGAGTGTCCAGAGGGGTGCTGTGGGGGCTTTAGAGGATGCGATTCATCATCATGGGAGAGCCAAACTGAACAGTCAGGTTTAGAAAAGTGGAAAAGAAGGAGCAGTATTCAAGGCAGGATAAATGGAATTAGCAAATGCTCAGGCACGTAATTGTGCTTGATCTATTCTGTTGACAGTGGCCAGACTTGCTTGGTTAAAAAGAAGAGTTCAAGTAGAGGAAGGGTGATAGAGAGAGATGAAATGAGCTGGAAAGGTAGGCAAGAGCTAGACTGTAGAGAACCTGGAAATGCCATGCCAGAGTTTTAGACGTTGTGCAATAGGAAATGAGGATTTTTGAGCAAGACAGAGAGACATGACTGTGATTTTGAAAAATTCATCCAGTGGTGTATAGAATCATTCAGTTAGGGGTGATGTGTGTGCTGTTACTCCCTACCGTAGCACCAGTGACAGCCCCATTCGTACTACACTGTACTTTCTCCACCAAGTCTAGACTTAGCTTTAAGATTTTTCTTAGCCTGGCATTCCATGCAGCCAGTTGTAATTGATGGTAATTGGCATGCCTGGAGAATTCTGTCATCCTTGGTTGAGAGGGTGGAAAGATTAGTGGCAGAGACCATATTGTCTGTTTGAATAATCCAGGGATGAGAAGATTTGTCCTTGAACTAGGATAGTGGCAGTGGGACTGGAAAAGAAGGCAGGGGTATAAGAAATGCAAGTAAAATTACCTTGCTAGGTTAACAAAATGTTCAGAGAAAAGGAAGGAGGGAGAAATAAAAAATCCAAATATACCCCCATAGTCTTGGATGCAGGATATATCTAGTATACCCTTAGTTTATAGAGGGGGAAGACTGAGAGAAACTAAATTATTTGTGGTAGTGTTAACATACATATGTCCCAAAATGCCCTACCCCTGGGAGATCTTTGATAAGTCTAATTATTTTTGGTAGAAACTACTCTGTATTTCTTACAACTGAGAAACCTGTATTTCAAAATCATTTCCCCTCCATCTTCTGCTTTGTCAGATCTTTTTATTTGTAAATTTGCAAAGGACTCATCTTGTATTATAGTGATTATGTGATAATGATAAGCTAGGTAGCATGCTATGTAACACAAGAATGTTCCAAGATATATTATTTGAGAGTCAGAGATTTTCCTATCATAATTTGACCTAAAATTTTCTGACTTCCTCTTTCATGTACTGGATAGTGAGCTTCTTAAATATACTGTCTCTCATTTGTTTCTGCTTTCAGGGTCTTGCCCTGTGCCTGGAATATGCTAAAGTTGTGTGCCACATAATGAATGACATTTTGATTAATGTTGGACTGCATATAATGATGGTCCCATAAGATTATACTACTATATTTTTAGTGTACCTTTTCTATGTTTAGGTATGTTTAGATACACAATACACAAATTGTGTTACAATTGCCTACAGTATTCAATACGGTATCATGCTGTACAGGTACGTAGCCTAGGAGCAGTAGGCTATCCCATATAGCCTAACGTGTAGTGGGCTATACTATCTAGGTTTGTGTTAAGTATGCTGTGATGTTTGCACGATGACAAAATTGCCTAACAACACATTTCTCAGGATGTATCCTTATCATTAAGGATACATGTATTCTGACTGTATTCTAAAAATTGACTGTATTCTAAAAATTGAATCACAGTGCTATTGTTTTTTCATCAAATAGTCAAAGAATCTGAGTCTGGAAGATGTGACCACAAATGATGAAAGGAATGTGGCTGGATTAATAGACTATGAATGGTGTGAAGATAATTTATCAACAGGTGTGGCTACTTCCCAAACATCACAGGTTGGTAATTTTTATTACAATTTAAAGCTGGCCGGGCATGGTGGCTCACGCCTGTAATCCTAGCACTCTGGGAGGCCAAGGCGGGCGGATTGCTCAAGGTCAGGAGTTCGAAACCAGCCTGAGCAAGAGCGAGACCCTGTCTCTACTAAAAATAGAAAGAAATTAGTTGGCCAACTAAAAATATATACAGTAAAAAATTAGCCAGGCATGGTGGTGCATGCCTGTAGTCCCAGCTACTTGGGAGGCTGAGGCAGAAGGATCGCTTGCGCCCAGGAGTTTGAGGTTGCTGTGAGCTAGGCTGACACCATGGCACTCACTCTAGCCCGGGCAACAGAATGAGACTCTGTCTCAAAAAAATAAATAAATAAAGCAAAATATATTGTCTCAATTATAAAAACAACTAGACTAACATGAAACCAAGTGTGTGCTTGCAAATTTGATGAATCCCTAAGCCACTGAAAACATTGATGAGATATTACTGGAATATGAATGAAAGGGAAGTCAATTATTTCCAAGTTGAAGAAAGCTGATTCCATTTTGGATTACTGCTCCTTTTTTTCTTTTTCGTTTTTTCTTAAATGAGGTATGATTTATATGTAAATAATTAAATTCACCCTTTTTAGTATGCAGTTCTGTGTGTTTTGACAAATGCATACTATTGTGTAACCAACACCAACATTAAGATATAGAGCAGTTCCATTGCTTCTCAAAATTTTCTCATGCCCCTTCGTGGTCCACCCCCACTCCCCAACTCTGAGCGGCAAGTAATCGTTTTTGTTTCCTTTTGATAATCTTTTCATCCCACCTGAAGTTTGTTTAGCTTCTTAGATGTGTAGGTGAACGTTTATTATCAAATTTGGGAAGTTTTTGGCCATTTTTTCAAGTCTTTTTTTTTTTTTTTTTGCACCATTCTGTCTTCTGTCTTCTGGGGCTTATGTGTATATTGGCACACTTGATGGTGCCCTACAGTTCTCTGAGACTCTGTTCATTTTTCTTTGTTGCTTTTTTCTCTCTGTTCTTCAGACTAGATAATTTAAAAGAACTTTTTCCTGAGTTTCCAATTCTTTGTTCTGTCTAATGAAAATGATATTGAACCCTTCTAGTGAATTTTTTGTTATTTTTATTGTACTTTTCAACTCCACAGTTTCTGTCTGGTTCTTTTTAATAGTTTTATCTCTTTATTGATACTCTCTGTTGTGACATTGTTCTTATACTTTTCTTTAGTTTTTTAGATAATGGTTTCCTTTTGTTCTTTGAACATATTTAAAAATTGCTTTAAAAGTCTTTGCCTGGTAAGTCCAATGTCTGGACTTCTTCAGGGACAGTTTCTATTGACTGCTTTTTTTCCCTGTACATGGGCCATACTTTCTTATTTCTTTGTATGTCTATGTCTTATAATTTTGTTGTTGTTGTTGTTGAAAACTGAATATTTCAAATAATATAATATGGCAACTCTGGTAATCAGATTCACATCCCTCCTCAGGATTTGGTGGTGGTGCTCTTTGTTTGTTTAGTGACTTTTCTGAACTACTTCTGTAAAGTCTGTTTACTTTGTTGTATTTGGCTGTAGATGTCTCTGCTCAATTAGCATCATGATCAGCTAATGCTTGGAGAGATTTTCTTAGATGCCAGGAATCAGTAAGTCTTTCATCTTTGAAAGCGACTCTATATACATCTGGGGTATGTCTTCAACTCTCAGCCAGGCACTTGACAACTCTGCCTTAGCTCTTGCTTCCTGTTTGCACAGAACCTCCAGGTCAGCTCAAGGTGAGAGCTTAGAGTCTTCTCAGATCTTTCCTGAGTAAATGCACAGTCTTTGGCATGAGTGCAGTCCTATACATGTATTAATACATGGCCTTCTAGATTCCCAGGTATATTTCAGAGCTTTTTGAAGTCACTGTGGACTTATTTTTCATCTTTCCTTTAAGCTTTTTGGTTAGTCTATTGCAGTAGTCCCCAGCCTTTTTGGCACCAGGGACCATTTTCATGGAAGACTATTTTTCCACGGACTGGGGAGTGGAGAGATTGTTTCAGTATGATTCCAGTGTGTGACATTTATTGTGCACTTTATTTCTATTATTATTACATTGTAATATATAATGAAATAATTATACAACTCACCATAATGTAGAAGCAGTGGGAGCTCTGAGCTAGTCTTTCTGCAACTAGGCATCTCATCTGGGGGTGATGGGAGACAGTGACTGATCCGACAGGAGGCGGAGCTCAGTGATGCAAGCAATGGGGAGCGACTGTGAATATAGATGCAGCTCTGCTTGCTTGCGGCCTGCCACTCACCTCCTACTATGTGGCCCAGTTCCTGACAGGCCACAGACTGGTACTGGTCCGTGGCCTTGGGGTTGGGAACAGCAGCCTTAGAACACTTAATCTCTGATTACCATTCCTAGATTACATGCTAGTGATGTGTCCAGTGTTTTAGTGCTTTTATTTTTTTAGCTTTTTATTTTGAAATATTTATGGATTCACAGGAAGCTAGTCAAGATATTTATTACTCCACTCTCTTCTTGATTCTACTGTTGCTGTTGAGAAATCAGTGTCAAACTAGTTCCTTCCTAGTTAGTCTGTCTTTTTTCTCTGGTTTCTTTTAGGCTCTTCTCTTTATTTTTGGCATTGCGGAGTTTCTCCATTAGGGCTGCTGCATGGTATAACTCCAGGGAACACATACCATCCGCGTGGTGTTTGTGTAGATAGTGTCCACTAGAGTTGTATAACCTGGGAATTATAGATGTGGATTTCTTTTTATTTATCTTGTTTATGATTCATTGTGCTTCCTATATACGAGGATTTGTATCTTTAATCAATTTTGGAAAATTCCTTGAATAATTGCTTCTTTATCATTGTCCATATTATCTATCTCTGGAATTTACGTTAGACTATCTCACTTCATTTTCCACTTACCTTAAATCATCTGTTTATACCTGGGCTGCATTCTGGGCAATGTTTTCAAATTTATTTTACTGCTCAGAAAGTCTCTTTTTATTTCTATCTAATCTGTTATTTGATATGTCTATTGAGTTTTTCACTTTTATCATTATATTTTTTATTTCTAGAGGTTTTTATTTTTCAAATCTATTTGAACATTTTTGATAGTCTCTTGTTCTTTTCTCATGTTTTTAATTTCTTTCATTATTTTAAACGTGAACATTTATGTTGTATATTTGATAGTTTTAATATCTGACATCTTTATGGTCTGATTGTACTGGTTTTATTTTTGTGTGCTGACTTTTGCTTATAGTGCTTGCATCTTCTGCAATTTTTGTTATAGGTTCATTTTTCTTTGAACTCTGTGGGAATTCTTTGAGGCTTGGGTTAAGGGTTGAGGGCTTGGGTTGGGTTGGATTTAAGCTTATTTTTCAGCTAGGAACCATGTTTGCATCTACTAGTTTCCTGGGGCACAACCAATTTAGAATGACTTTAAATTAAATTTAGACTTGAGGTTTCTGGGACCATGCAGGTAGTACTAATTTGGACCTTATACCTATGTGAAGACTGTCCTTTGGTTACTTGCAAATTATTAAAAGAGACTTTTTTTCCTCCCCCAGATCCAAGACCAAGACAGACACATTTTCTGGCTGATTCCTTTTGAAGAGCAGATTTATATTTAATTCACTCTTTCATTTTAATTATAGCTCCTCCTGGCTTCACATGGGAGCTTTGGATCTAACTTACTACCTTGTATAGGCCTAAGGCTTCTGTGACTGTTAAAACTTTTGCTGCAGGTTATCAGAGATAGTAGATAGATGCCCTTAGGGCAGCAGAAAGTTTCAACCTTGGTTACATCTTTGGATTCATGCTCATGTGTTTAGTTTGGCCTCTGAGGATTTTCTTTACTCTTTTGCAAGCTCAACCATAAATTGAAAGGATTAAAATTTCCTTTTCTTCAACATTACTGTTAGAATATTTTAACATGTTTTTTCTGCTCTAATCACAGACTATATTTTTTTATTTGGTACATATTATAGGCAAACCATGGCAATCTAGGTATGGGAAGCATTTCTTAGGGATTTATTTGAAGCCTGGGATCTGGGTATGTTTAAACACTTGGCCTGAAGAAACATGTTGAAAATTACCTGTCAATAAAACAGGCTAAAGTGATCTACATATACTAAAGAGAACCGAATATACATTTTCAAATTTCCTGGTATTGCCAATAATGTCTTTTTGATAGTATTCTATTTTAATAAAAATAGTGCAAGGTAATTTGCAAATTATTAAGGCATGTTGTAAAAGAAATTGACTTTTCTTCTTCTTCAATGTGCTTTATCCAGTAACTTTTTTTTTCCAGTTTACCAGGCATTGGACAGAATCAAATGGGCTAGAATCTAAATCATTAACTCCAGTATTATGCAAAGCATCTGCAAATAAATTAAAGAACAAAGAGAATGTATATACTCCTAAGTGTGCTGTAAAGAATGAAGAGTACTTTGTAATTCCTGAGCCAAAGACTCCAGCTAATAAGAACCAGCATAAGAGAGAAATACTTACCACCCCAAATCGTTATACTACACCCTCAAAAGGTATTTGCTAAGTATATTAAGCAGTGATAAAAAACTTCAAATTTCATTCTTCTTACCATATTAAATAAACACGTAGCAGGTCAGAAATCATTAGCATTGCTCTCAAAAATTTCTAGAAGTCAAGCTGATTTTTTTATCATGTTATTTGCATTAGTTGAAATGAAAGCATATTAGTCAACCTCTTAATTTTTCTGAAATGATATTAAGTTTTTCTCTCTTTCACATTTATAAAATTGAATCATAGCATCTTAGAGTATCAAAGCTGAAAAGCAAGTTAGGGCTAATCTAATTCAACTCCTTTTTTCACAGCTAAGAACCTGAGACCCAGAGGAGGGAAGTGATTTGTCCAAGGTCACATATCCAGGTTTAGACCTTGCTTGCCCATTTATTCCCATTTTTTTTTTTTTTTTTTTTTTGAGACAGAGTCTCACTCTGTTGCCCGGGCTAGAGTGAGTGCCGTGGCGTCAGCTTAGCGCACAGCAACCTCAAACTCCTGGGCTCAAGTGATCCTTCTGCCTCAGCCTCCCAAGTAGCTGGGACTACAGGCATGCGCCACCATGCCCGGCTAATTTTTTGTATATATATTTGGTTGGCCAATTAATTTCTTTCTATTATTAGTAGAGACGGGGTCTCGCTCTTGCTCAGGCTGGTTTCGAACTCCTGACCTTGAGGGATCTGCCCACCTCAGCCTCCCAGAGTGCTAGGATTACAGGCGTGAGCCACCACGCCCAGCCCACCCCATTTTTTAATTCCTAGATCCTGCTGATTTATTTGTAAACAAGGCTGTATCTTGGTCGTCCCTGTGTCTTTAGAACAGAGACCAAGGCCTGGCCTATATAAGAACACAGTAAATATTTTTCAACAAATGAATGGAGTACTAGGGCAGTTTGATGGTGCTGTGGGAGCACAGAGAACAAGCACTGCATTCTGCCCGAAAGCAGGCAGCTGCTGTTTGGAAGAGCCTTGAGGGGTGAGAGGGAGCCCAACCAGCAGACAATTTGGGTACCTCCAGACTGGGGGACAGCATGTGCAAACTCAAAAGGCCCAAGCGTGTCTAGGTGTTTTAGCAGGACTAAAGGTCAGCGGGCAGGGGACAGGAGGGTCAGGAACTGGACCCCAAGATGGAAATGAGAACCAGATCACAAAAGATCTTGCATGTAATTCTAAGGAATCTAAGTTTTATACTCGGGGCAATAAAACATCTTCCATTTATCTGTCTGCTTTGTGCCAGGTATGGGCTAAATGCAACAGGTAGAGCAGTGAGCAAGAAATACGAGGCCCTTGCCCTCAGAGAGCTTACCTTCTAGCAGGAAAGACAGGCATGACGTAAATACAAAATTGCACATTATTTTACCATTAAACAAAAATAACTAAAAACTCTGTGACTCAACATTAGAGAGGAGAGCAGGGTGTCGGGGAGCTCATAACCGGGAGAACTGACCTGGTCTGGGACTCCAGGAATGTACTCCCCCAGCCCCGTGCCCATCGCTTTTGACTTTCAGATCTCCAGGCAAAATCCATTGCTTGATGTCAAAAGTTAACTTACACTACATGTACCAATGAGAAAAAAAAAGAATCTTGCAAATATACTGATGAGTCCATTAAGTCCATTCCCAGGAAGATATATTTGGTTTGATGCCATTTAAATAAAAATTTGAAATATGCAAAAGGCTATTATTGTCTATTGATGCATACATACAGTATAAAGACAAGCACGGGTATCATGGACCCTGGAATCAGTGTGGTGGCTCCTGGGTGGGGGAGGGAGTGAAGTTGGAGAAAAGAGTATTGCTGGGGAGGTTCAACTGTGTTTGTAATGTTTTATTTCTAAGCTGGGGACAGACATATGAGCTTATTCACTGTATCTAATTATATATTTGAAATATTTCACTTTAAAAAAAAAAGTTAACAGAAGCTTTACTGAGTATTTTTTTATTGGCCACCATTACCAGAAAAGAGATTGTAACATCTGATCTCCAAGAGAGTATGAGAAATGGAAATACATAGGTGGTACCAATTCTATCAGGGTAAATAAACTGTAAGCTCACAAAAATTTTTATTGGGTCAAAAATTTTCTTCAGTCCTGTAAGTTCTTCCCAGGGATTCTGTTATATAAAATAAGTAAGTAAAGGAAGAAAATGCTCTTTTTTCCCCCACTTTTAAACTATCTTTATAAAAGCAACTCTTCTTCTAAACTAGGACCCTTTGGTGACTGGCTGGACCCCTGGAAAATTCTCTTTATCTTTATTTGGGGAAGAGGCAGCCAAAATGAAAAGCAATCCAGGGAAGGCAGAAATAGCGAGAACCTCAAATTCTCACCAGCAAGGCTAAAGACCAGGCGCCGGCAGGACAGCTCATCAATCCATGGTTAAGTATATGGGAATGACTGATCCTTTGCCCTGTCATAAGTGGCTTTCAGTTGTACCCCTCTGAAGGGACTCCTGGTTTGTATGGATCTCTAGGACCTGTGACCGAGGTCAAAGCTTGACCTTGGTATGAAGGAGGCACAATGGGCTTCATTGTTTTAGAATATTTTCTCATGAGTCCATGGTAGGTCTCTGTGGTAGTCCTTAAAATAGCCAGCAAAGAGTAACTGGACTGGCAGCCAGTTATTGATCATTCAGCAGAGTGCTAGCAGCTGTCATCAGGCCAGAGTAATAGAGAGACCATGTATCTGCCCTCCCCTGGCAGAGCACATTTCCCCAAATCCTTATTGCAGGCCTAGAACTAAAAGCCCTAACTAATCTGCTACCTCAGCAGCACAATGTCTAATAATATCCTCTGATAAATGGAGATAAATGGTGTTTGGAAGATGGACAGTGCTTTCTAGATTGACAGCTCAATCTTAGGAGACACAAAGGCGTCAAGCCATCATCTGAAGTGAAAGTCTATAAAACCATCAGTAGTGGAGGCTCTTTTCTACCCTGGACCTGTTTCTATGAGCCTATTCAATCATTAAATTCATCCATCCATTCATCCACCCATCCATCAAAACATAGTTTAGTGTCTATCTGTGTCAGGTTCCATTCTAGGTTATAGGATATGAAAATGACCAGGATTCTGTCCTGGAGGAGTACACAATCAATGTTGACCACATAACCTACTGGAAATAGGACCTGTCATGAGGTTTCTGTGGAAAAAGTTCTCCTTCCAGCTTTGATATGCTAAGTTAACTAGATGATTCAATCAATGCTGAAGGCTAGATAGTCTTGTCCAGCAATGACCAATAGCTTTGTTATATCTCCCATGCCCTTGCATTCAACTGGCGATGGCTGTTTGGAGCCTTATGATAAGAATGATTCGGAGCATGAGTTCAGGTGGTGGGAAAGCATGCTGTGAGTGATTACTGACGTCGGTTATAGGTGAAGAGTGAGACAGTGGCTACATATTTGCTTTCTCTGGTGTAGCAAAAAGACAACAGACCAGAAACCTATTCAGGTATACCTTGGAGATGTTGTGGGTTTGGTTCCAGACCATCCTACTAAAGTGAATACTACAAAGTGAGTCACACAAATTTTTTGGTTTCCCAGTGTATAACTACGTCGTTATGCTTACACCATACTGTAGTCTATTAAGTGTACAAATAGCTTCATGTCTAAAAGACAATGTACATAACTTAATTAAAATACTTTATTGCTAAAAAATGTTAACAATCACCTGAGCCTTCAGCGAGTCATAATCTTTTTGCTGGTGGAGTGTTTTGCCTCAATGTTGATGGCTGCTGACTGATCAGGGTGGTAATTGATGAAGATTGGAGTGGTTGTAGCAATTTCTTAAAATAAGACAACAATGAAGTTTGCTGAATTGGTTGACTGTTCCTTTCACGAAAGATTTTCCTGTAGCATGCAATGCTGTTTGATAGCATTTTACCCACAATAGAAATTCTTGCAAAATTGAAGTCAATCCTCTCAAACCCTGCCACAACTCTATCAACTAAGTTTACATAATATTCTAAATCCTTTGTTGTCATTTCAACAACGTTTATAGCATCTTCACCAGGAGTAGAACCGATCTCAAGAAACCACTCTCTTTGTTCATGCATCAGAAAGAACTCATCATCTGTTCAAGTTTTATCACGAGATTGCAGCAATCCAATCACATCTTCAGGCTCCACTTCTAATTCTAGTTCTCTTGCTATTTCTACCACATCTGCAGTGACTTCCTCCCCTGAAGTCTTAAACCCCTCAAAGTCATCCATGAGGTTTGGAATCACCTTCTTTCAAACTCCCATTAATGTTGATATTTTCACCTCCTCCCATGAATCCCAAATGTTCTTAAAGGCATCTAGAATGGTGACATTCCCAGAAGGTTTTCAATTGATTTTGCCCAGATCCATCAGAGGAATCGCTATCTTCGGCAGCTATAGCTTTACAAAACGAATTTCTCAAATAAGACGACTTGAAAATCAGAATTACTCCTTGATCCATGAATCGCAGAATGGATGTTGTGTCAGCAAGCCCTGAAAACAACATTACTCTCCTGTACATCTCCATCAGAGCTCTTGGGTGACCAGCTGCATTGTCAACAAGCAGTAATATTTTTCAAGAGATCTTTTTTTCTGAGCAGTAGGTCTCTACAGTGGGCTTAAAATATTCAGTAAGCTGTGACGTAAACACATGTGCTGTCAGCCGCGCTTTGCTGCTTCATTCACAGAGCACAGGCAGAGTAGATTTAGCATCATTTTTAAGTGCCCTAGAATTTTCAAAATGGTAAATGAGCATTGGCTGTAACTTAGTGCAGTTGTCAGCTGCATTAGCTCCTAACAGGAGAGCCAGCCTGTCCTTTGAAGCTTTGAAGCCAGGCATTGACTTCTTCTCTCTAGCTATGAAAGTTCTAGATGGCATCTTCTTCCATAGAAGGCTGTTTTGTTTCCATTGAAAACCTGTTGTTTAGCATAGCCACCTTCATCAATGATCTTAACTAGATCTTCTGGATAACTCTGCTGCAAATTCTTCTACATCAGAACTTGCTGCTTCTTCTTGTACTTTTATGTTATAGAGAAATCTTCTTTCCTTAAGCCTCATGAATCAACCTCTGCTAGCTTCCAGTTTTTATTTGCAGCTTCCTCACCTCTCTCAGCCTCCATAGAAATAAAGAGAGGTAGGGCCTTGCTCTGGATTAGACTTTGGCTCAAGGGAATGTTGTGGCTGGTTTGACCTTCTATTCCTAATACTCAGACTTTATCCATATCAGCAATAAGGCTGTTTTGCTGTTTTACAATTCATGTGTTCACTGAAGTAGCACTTTTTATTTTTTAGAGACAGGGTCTTGCTATGTTGCCCAGGCTGGACTCAAACTTCTGGGCTCAAAGTATCCCCCTGCCTCAGCCTCCCAAGTAATTGGGACTATAATCATGTATCACCACACTGACTGCTGGAGTAGAACTTTTTTTTTTTTTTTTTTTTTGGTGACAGGGTCTCACTCTGTCACCCACTTGAGTGCAGTGGTGTCATCATAGCTGACTGCAACCTCAAACATTTGGGTTCCAGTGACCCTCCTGCCTTAGCCTCCTGAGTAGCTGGGACTACAGTTAGGTACCACCATGCCCGGCTAATTTTTCTATTTTTTGTAGGGACAGGGTCTCAATATTTTGCTCCTGACCTCAGTGATTGTCCCGCCTTAGCCTCCCAAAGTGCTAGGATCACAGGCATGAGCCGCAGTGCCCCCTCTCTAGCTTTTGATGGAAAGTGAGAGACTTGCAACTCTTCCTTTCACTGGGACTCTTGGAGGCCATCATAGGGGTATCAATAGGCCTCATTTCCTTACTGTTGTGTCTCAGGGAATACAGACACCAGAGGAGAGGGGGAGCAGTCAGAACACACATGTTTATCAATTATTATAACAGATATAATAATGAATAAAAAGTTTGAAATATTGCGAGAATTACCAAAATGTGACACAAACAAAGTGAGCATGTGCTGTTGGAAAAATGATGCCAATAGACTGGCTTGACACAGGGTGGCCACAAACCTTCAATTTGTGAAAAATGCAACATCTTTAAAGCTCAGTCAATGGAAGCACAATAAAACAAGGTATGCCTGCACATAGATACTCTGATTGTAATTCCGTCAACAATAACCACATGTCAAAGGCAAGTTAGGGCCGGGCGCGGTGGCTCAAGCCTGTAATCGTAGCACTCTGGGAGGCCGAGGCAGGCAGATCGCTCAAGGTCAGGAGTTTGAAACCAGCTTGAGCAAGAGCGAGACCTCGTCTCTACTAAAAATAGAAAGAAATTAATTGGCCAACTAAAACTATATAGAAAAAATTAGCCGGGCATGGTGGCGCATGCTTGTAGTCCCAGCTACCTGGGAGGCTGAGGCAGTAGGATCACTTGAGCCCAGGAGTTTGAGGTTGCTGTGAGCTAGGCTGATGCCACGGCACTCACTCTAGCCCGGGCAGCAGAGTGAGACTCTGTCTCAAAAAAAAAAAAAAAAAAAAAAGGCAAGTTAGCTGCTTTCTCTCAGCTTCCTCACCTACAGAACAAGGATGGTAATACATGTTCTACTCTGTCTTCCTCCCAAGTTTGCTAGTATTGAATGAGATAAAGCATGAAAAAGCATTTGCAAACTGTAAATCACCATGTATTTATAAAAGACTCATAATTATATTGTAAGTTGGTACCATACCCAAGGAATTAGGCTTTAATCCGAGGGGTGGGGGATCAATCAGCTTATTTAACCTTTTTGTGGATTTTATTTTGTTTTTCTATTCTGTCCACATTACTGAAAGTCTTTGAAGTAGCTCTTTTTGATGCCAAGGAATATTCCAAATAGGAGAAGAGTATTATTAAGATTCCTTAAAAGTGAGGGGCAGAGTTCTCATGAGAACCCAGGAATAGTGAGAGTTCATGGCAACTGGCCCCCAGCTCAAGATGAGGTGGGTGGTTTGTGATTTATTTATTTTATTTTTTGTTTTGTTTATTTATTCATTTATCTATATCAGGATATTATGGGGGTACAAACATTTCGGTTACATGTTATGACTTTGCCACACCCAAACCATGATTTGAGGCATGCCTTTTCCCCCTTGCAATGCTCACCAAGTCCATTAGTTGTCAGTTTACCCCCCCAACCCCCCAGTTCCTGAAGAATATTACTGCTGTGTGAGCACCTTAGTGTTGATCAGTTAGTGCCAATTTGATGGCGAGTACCACTGCTGGTGGTTTGTGATTTAATGTAGCCCTGGGGCCTTGTGACTACCTCAGCAGCAGACGTCTTTGGTCCCCCACATAGTGACAGCTGTCTCACGGGCAACCCTCTCTGTGATGCTGGTGATGATGATGATGATGATGATGAAGGTGAAAATAGTTATTGATATGGTGTCAGGCACTGTACCAAAGGCTTTACTGAGATTTCTTCATTTAACTCTTCCAACAGTCCTGTGAGGTGGGTACTATTTTCGTTTTAGAGATGAGTTGAACCAAGTCTTAAGAGGCTAAGCAACACCCAAGATCACAGAGCTACTGAGGATCCCATGAAAGCAAAGCTTGTTGAGGTCTCATACTCTACACTCTACTGCCGCCCATCCTGGAAGTCTCCATGCAAGGTGATATAATCACCCAGCAAAGACAAACTCATGCTTCAGGCTAGGGGTTGGATTTGGCAAGCCTGAGTGCCCCTATAGCTTGAAATTCTATGAATCTAGCCCCACAGACACCCGTGTAAAGGATCATTATTTTAAGCAGAAGGGTTAGTTTTGGGGAACAAGCAACTCAATGGAACCAAAGTGAGCACAATTAACCCTGGTAGTGAAATGTGATATTTCTATCATTCATAACCTTTTATAAAAAAGTATTTGGATTATTAAATTCTAACAATGCAGCAAAAAATTAGAAATTTCCCCCATTTCAGTCTCATCACCTGTTTCTGTTCCCAGAACTCGTAAAATTTCCATTTTCTAATATCACGTTTTACAGAGCCCTTGTCCATAATGTAGACCACATCCTCTTAGCATTTACATCCTAGCAGGTAAATAACATTAATTTTAAGAAGTTCCCATCACATGCATCTTAGGAACTAGCTAAAGTCTATATATAGTACAAATGCTTGGCTCTGTCTAGACCAGCAAAAGGAACTGTTTTGACATAGAACATTGGGTAAAGTTTGTTGGATTGATGGGTCCCCTATATCCGTTGGTTTCTAAATATCTCATTGCAACTTCACTTCTTAAATTGTGTCCATTTTGCCCACAAAGTGATTGCAGGGACTTAGAGATGGATAGATGGACAACACGGCCAGATGGAGCTCAGCTGTTTAGTCCCCAATACAGCTCAAACTTAGGGGCCAGAAGTCCTACCCTTGGGTAAAAAAGTTACAGAGTAATTTGTTTGCATTCACAGAATAATATTTAGTATCTAATTCTAATCATAGGGTTGTTTTCAGGGGAAAAATAGATTAATGTCTGCAAAGTGCTGGGTGTGGAAACATTGAGGCTCTCAATAAATAGCCGCTGCTGCCATGGTTGCGGTGGTGCCGTGGCTGCGGTGGGCATCCTTCCGTGTCAATACGTAAAGCTTTTCCTTAGCTGTTTAATGACTGCATAGTATTCCATTGTAAAGATAATTTGTGGTTTATTTATTCTGAATTTCTTAGAATGATAATTATGTATCACATAAATAATAAGAAAATATTTTTTAAAGCTTGTACTTGCAGCCACTTGTTCTGGCTACTAAAAACGTCATTAGATATTGAAAGGACTCACTGAACACACACATTTGTAGATCTAAGTGGAGTACTATTCTAGGATTATTGAAGAAAGCCTCACCTAGCCGATCTTTAAACAGCAACAATAACATATTCCCATATTATTACTAATTAAGCATCCTAGAGAGACCTAGCACATGGTGATGACCCTCTAAACTGGGAACATGAGATATCTTCATTTATTCTTTGCAATTAGCGGTAATCAGACTGCAAACACTATTCTTCTGCTAGTTAACTAATGCCATTAAAGAGCCTGAGTATGAATTTTAGCCCCAACCCTCATATAAACATGGTGCCCGCCCCAGTGTCTCCCATTCTGTACTGGGATGGGCACATGGTCTATTTAGGAATCCAAAGACATATGCCAATAGGTGTGATTATGAGTCAGCTTCATTTGGGATTCATCTGACACTGAAAGGCAGTTCCTTATGTATTCAACTTTGGACATTTAACATTTTAAATATCATATGAACGTTTTAAAGGCATATAATAATTTCAAATCTATTGTAATGGATCAATTCTCCCAATACACAGGGGTTTTTTTTTTAAGACAAAAGAATATATCATGTAGCCAGCTCTAAAAGAAAGTAACAGCCTTTATTTTTCATTGGAAGTTTGAAGACTTTTCTGAAATCACTGTAATGAGAACAAAGAAAACTGTGTTTCTCTTGCAACTGTGTGTATAGGTTACAGCTTTGCTGTATATTTTATTGTGTCTTCCCATTACTTTTGCTGTGACATTTGCCTTGTTCTGATTACACAGCTATCTCAAGGCTTCTGGGGTGTAGGAGGGAGAAGATTTATCAGGCAACATAAGCAACACTTTGCAAAGAGCCATTTCAGTCCACTACTGGGGCGGCGAGGACACAGGAGGACGTGCCATCCATAATGCATGTGTCACAGCCCTCCTGCGGGACCCATTCTACTCTCTTGTGAATGAAAGCATAATTGTTAGACCTTTTGCACTTGGCATTTCAGACTTGTGTCTGTGAAACTATGCGTGTGACTTAACTCTGTCTGTGGCGTGAAGGTGTGTATGCTGGCAATAAAACTGGTGCCTCAAATCTGTTCTTTAAAACAGAACGGGATGAGAGAGAATGGATGTATCCAACCCCTGAAAAGAACTTCTGGTACTATAATAATTTCCAAAAAGCCTTCAAATTCACAGATTTGGAAAACAGAAGGTTGAGACAAAGTGCTCCCAGGCAGTCACGGAGTTGGTCCCCCACAGACCCTTCTGTGGAGTCAGCCCGCAGCAGTGGCTGCAGCTGAAAACCGCAGGTGCAGATAAAACCAGTGAGCCTCTGTCAGGCTCTGGCCAATAGTCCTACAGTTTGGGAAAGGCCACCTCAGGATGTGCTCACAACAATACAAAAATGGCAAAAGAGTAGCAAGAAATGTTCCTCTCCTATACAGGGGCCCAGAAGATACACATAAAAGACATGCATCATCTTCATTACTTGTTCAAAGAATTTTTTAAAAAATTTTAAGAAAGAAAAAAAAAAAAAGACACGCATTGGCTCCACTGAAAACAGTTTGGGAAAACAACAGCCAGACTGATCCTTCTTAAAAGCGTTTCATAATGTCATGTCTCTGCGCAACACCTTCCAATAGCTTCCCAGCACACTCAGAATAAAATCCCAAGGCTTTCCCAGGGCCTGCAAAGTCCTACCAGGTCTACTCCCCTTCCCCACGGCCCCTGTGTTAATTTTTCTCACCACTTCCCACTCCCCTCTCTGCCCCCTGGGGCTCCAGCCACAGGAATAGCAGGATGCCACTCTGGGCATACTCCTTCCTGGGTGTGGAACTCTCTGCTTCCAAAGTGTGTTCATGACTTGTTTCCACACATTTTCTCTGCTTTTTTGGTTTACAGTCTGTCTCCCCCACCAGAAGGAAACTCCATGAGAGCAGGAGTTTTTTTTTTTTTTTTACCTTGTTGAGTGCTGTGGTTCTCACTTCTAGTACAGTGGCTGTCTCATAGGAAACACACCATAGATGAGACAGATGTTGGTTCAGAATTGCACATGCAAAACTGCAACTGTGATAAGTGTTTGTGCTAGTCAAGATAGGCTGGGTTTTGCTGCAGTAACAAGCAACCCCCAAACCTCAGTCATCTAAAATAACAAAGAATTGTTTCTCTCTCATAATACATTCATCATACATCAGTGGGGTGGGAGGTAGCCTCTGCCCAGGTCATCCTCACCCAGTGATGAAGGCTGACTGAGACTCTATCTTTGGACAGTTGCCAGTCCACGGGCAGAGGGAAGAGATTAGAAGAGATTGGGCTCTTTCTTAAAGGCTTCTACATGGAACTGGTCCTCATCATTTCTGCTCCCATTTCATAGGCCAAAGCAAGTCACATGGCCACATTAACTCCATGGAGGCAAGAAAGCACGATCCAGTCCTGTGCCTGGAAGGAGGGGAATCAGGAGTACAGGGTGGGGCAGAGGGGATGACATGACTGGGCTGGACCTGGCTTTCTTGGCCGGATCCCTGGGTCCCCTATTGGGCCATGTCCATAGATTGGCAGCCCTGCTGGGTGGCAGGCAGCTCCAGGCCTGGCCTGGCTGGGGCTCCCTGACGCCTGGGGCCTCCCTACCCTACAGTAAGCCAGAGGTAAGGCACACAGGGACCAGTGTCAGTGGAGCAACATCAAAAACATGCATGGGCAAGGCTGAATCTGTGCTCAGGCCAAATGCCTAAGGGCCACAAATTGCTGAGCCATTGAGGAGCTTCCTATTTGTAGGGCACTGGGGGGACAGGAATGACTCATACATGAATGCTCCCCAGATGACAGGGTTGGCCCAGGAGGAAGAAGTTTGGGTAAGATTGGAAAGGGAAGTCAGACCCTGGCAAAGTCTCTTTTTGTGTTTTTGAATTAGGAAGAATTTCAAACAAATTCAATAATCCACAGAATAATACAATGAACTCCCTGATACCCAGTACATTGCAGCTGTGACCACCAGCTGCCCTCAACCTGTCCTGCCCCTCCTGTGTTATTTTGAAGCAAATCTCAGGCATTGGGTTATTTCTTCTATAAATATTTCAGAATATATCTCTCCAAGATAAGGGGCTTTTAAAACATAATCACAAAACTTATCACACCTAAGAAAATTATTAATAATTTTTTAGTGTCATTAAATTTCTAATAAAAATGTTCAAAAAAAAAAAAGAAGTACAGCATGTCCATAAAATCTAAAAACATTAGAGAATGCATAATAGTTTGATGAATTATAATTTGTGATGGGATTATGTTGCTTCCAGAGTTTTGGCCACCCCATAACAGCACTAGTGGGTCAACAGCACTAGTGACTGTCACAGTGCTATGCGGAAGATGTCTGTCTCATCTATGGTGACTCAAAGGACGAATAACAGGGATCTGAATCCTACCTGTGGGGTCAGAAGGCTTTCCTGGGGAAGTGGTGCTTGAGCTGAGATTAGAAGGATGTGCCCTGGTGGGAGAAGGAAGATGTTCGTGCAGAACAAACGTCCTTAGTAACGGACCCTTGGTAGGGGTGTCAGGAAACAATCAACAGGAGAATGGCTGGAGACAGAGCAAGAGAGGCACGTGGGGCCAGGATTCCGAGTGTGCTTGTTTGTGCAAGGGAGAGAGTGTGTAGGCATGTACTATTTTTACAAAGCAGGTATCAAACCCAAATTGTTTCATAGCTTGTTTTTTTTTAACCTAATGTTATATCATAAACAACATTCATTGTCATGATAAACTCTAACACAAATTTTTAATGATAGCATAGCATTATACAGTCAAGTCATAATTCATTTAACGAATCTCCTATTGTCCAATTTTGAAATGGCTTCAATGTTTTCACCACAGTAAATGACATTAAAGAGAAGACCCTTGTAATTAAATCTTCTCACTCTTCCACCATTATCTGCTTTGGATAAAGTACTCAAAGCACTTTTGCTGGGTAAATGGGTATGCACATTTTCAAAGCCCCTTCTCCCTCCTTCTCTCCTTTCTCTCTCCCTCCCTCCTTTCTTTTTCCTTCCTTCTTTCCTTCCTTCCTTCCTTCCTTCCTTCCTTCCTTCCTTCCTTCCTTCCTTCCTTCCCTTCGTTCTTTCTTTCTTTCCTAACATGAATTGACAAATCCTTCTCAGCAAAGCTGCTCAGTACTCACACCCAATCCACCCAATTTGGCTTTACTTTAAACATTAGAAACATTAGAATATTTGAAAGCCGTTTTCTTTCAGTATTTCCTAGCACAGTGAACTATACTGGAGGCAAGGGAAAGAGTTGAGAGGAAAGAGATCTCCAAGTGCGCAGGGATATTTCATTGAGACAAACCAGCAACACTCATCTATCACGCAGTAGTTTCCAGTAAGTACCATCATCGCATCCACGGTATAGATCTCTCTAGCAGCAAACATTTAGGGGCCATATAATTCAGGAGTCATTGTCGAAACAGATCAATGGGTCCTGCACATGCTAACAAGCTTTCACCCGCAATTGAGAGCTGGGGCGTCTGCGCCTCTCTTGACTGAGCAAGCCGGACTGTGAATGGCAAATCACCATTCAGCCCTCGGTGGGAGGCAGCACTTTCCGTTCCAAGCCCAGCCCTGGAGAGGCGGAAAGGGGAAGCAGTGTGGCTTTGTGGTTTGATTAGAGGACTGGGCCATTAGAACTTCGAGTTCTCTTTTGGGCTCTGCCAATGACTTCTCCGATGGCCTCAGTACTGCCTGTCTCCTTTTTCTTAGCAGTAAAATGGAAACAACAATGCTTCCACTTAAAGAATACATCCAGTGCTTGAAGACTTTTAACACGTCTCAGCATCCATGAAGGGGACTTTGTTACCCAGCGCAATTAATTTTTTTAACCCCCCATTTTGTCAGAGTTTTTGTCATACCACTTCTGAAAAATCTAGGTTTAAAGGTCACTTAAAGAGAACAAATCAAACTGAAGGTACCAATGAAAAATAAGAAGTAGGGAAATTATTTTTTCTTTATCTCCACAGTAAACAATTAAGCAAAAGTAATATTAAAATGTGAAGCTCATAGGAAGTATGAAAACAATGTACAAGAGTTATTTGTTTATAGTTATGGAAAGATAATAACTTATTGTTGAATGAAAAAGAAAATGAAAGCAGTATGATTCCATCTTTGAAAATTGTGAGCACATATAGATTTAATACATTATATTATAGGGGGAAAATCTAGAGGTATACACACAAAAAATTATCAAGTCATTTTCTGTAGGTTTTCATTTTCTTCCTGTTGGCCTATCTGTATTTTCTGATTTTTCTACAATGAACATAAATTACCTGAGTGCTAAAAATTATTTTAGAGTAAGTGATGAATATTTTAGAGGACAATGATCTTTGTGAACCTAAATAGAGAATAAACCGGGAAGCTGTTATGTTGTATATGTATGGACATGATCCAAATGAGTAATATGAAAGATTTGTTTTCACTGGAAACAAGTTAAGTAAAGCAAGGGGAGCAGGTATTTCCCGACTTCAAGTAGACGTATTCAGGGACTTGGTTAGGAATAGTTACTTAGCTGGGCGTGGTGGCGAGCGCCTGTACTCCCAGCTACTCTGGAGGCTGGGACAGGAGGATCGCTTGAGCCCAGGAGTTTGAGGTTGCTGTGAGCTATGATGATGCCACTGCACTCTAGCTGGGGCAACAGTGCAAGACTTTGTCTCAAAAAAAAAAAAAAGAAAGAAAGAAAGGAGACGACATTATTTCTCAACTCTCTCTTTCTGTGTCCAAATTCCAAGAAGACAGTCCGGCTGATTCTGCCCACTAATGGTGGCTTTCCCCAAGGTCAGTTGTCCGCCTATAGTCCAATCATCTGAGGTCACAGGCAGACAGGGTCACGTAATATAAAAATATAAAAAGGCACAGCCCTGGGAGAGGAGAGGACAGTTATGAGAGGTGGTGGCAAGAGCCAGGAAGGAGGTGTCCGCTGTGGGAGGTGATTTTAGAACAGGAGAGGGGATTAGAGAGGGGGTCGCCAGTTCAACTACCTGAACACATTATGTCACTTTTAATACAAGCTTGATAATAGAGAGGCTCGCGTTAGATAATTTCCAAAGCTCTGCCGGACATAGAGCACTGTGGTAAAGTTTCAGTCCAAACCAGTTTGAGAGTAATTGCTCTTACATAAAAAACATTTATTTGCAGCATGAGTTTCAGTGCAGGTAGGTATATTGTGCACTGATAGAGCGTGGATTCTGGAGTCAGACTCCGGGCTCACAGTTTACTTCTGGTTGCACGGAAGCTCTCCACCACCACCTTGTATGGTTATCACGAGGGATAAATGAAATCACCGACACACTTGCTGCAATGCCTGGCATTTTATTATTATGAGATATAAAAATTCCACTGTGGTGTTAGCAGGGAAAAAAAATGTCCGAACAAATCCATTTCTCTCTCTCTGCCTGATTTCAGTTTTTAATCTTATCAGGAGCTCATAATCTGCTATCAACTTTTTGGGACAGAAATCAGTGGGATCTTAGAAAAAATTCTTATTACGATGAGCTCTTAGGATAAAGTGGAACGAACAAAGCAGAATTCCCTATTTCATCACCTGGGCATGGATAAGGGACTGTTTCAAGTGCTGAGGGGAAGGGAAGGCCCTTTCTCGCTAAGCCCTGGTTCACACAGTGAACGTGAGCCCTGGCCGCCCCCTCCTCCCCCGCGCCCCCCCCGCCCTGCTCACACCCTCCCCGCCTCCTGCCTGCTGTTAGCATCTCCCCAGCACTGTCCTGGCTCCTGTGATGTACCCTCCCAGGACTAGCTTCAATAGAGGGAAAAAATACACTTTTTATTGATTTCATTTCATATACATTTATGCTGCTGCTTGGCTGCTTTTATGTTACACCCAACCTTCAGAAATCAGGTTGGATATGTCATGTCATGATGTGCAGGAGGCATCGCGCGGCGTCAAAAAGAGACTGAGGCCTGCAGAGAGAGCACCCCTGGACTTTAATGGGAGCGAGTACATTCAAAGGAAGACTTTTGCTTTCAGTATATTTAACACTGCTTGCCTGGAGTTCTGTCTCCACAGGGGCTAACGTCTGTGTACAGACAGCGGGGAGGGGAGCTCCTGACCTAGGCCCTGCTGAGAACAAAGCCAGGACACCTGAGAATTAGAGGGCTCCGTCCTTCAAAGCATTGCTTATCATCCCCCTGCGTGTCCGGACACTTTGACTACCTGCGCGTACATCATGGAACAATTCATATCGAGCATCGCCGCGCAAGTTCATAAACCTGATATATAAATGACATCATATTGTATGCATCTGCCACTTGCTCTTTTTGATCAACATTATGTTTTAGGGATTTATCCACATGGCTCTAGTTTACTCATTTTAATGGCTCTAGAGAATTTTATTGTTTGCAATGTTTTATTCCTTAAGTTGAGGGATGGGTACCTTCGGTGTTTGTTATATTCTTTTCTAAACTTTATAGTCTGAAATATTTCATGATTTAAAAAATAAAGCACATGCTATCTATCTTTTGGGTTTTTCTGGATAACACAGTGCATCTTGCTGCCACACTTGGCTGTCCTGGGAGGTAGCAGAATGCAGCTCTCTGTTCACCCACAGCTCTGTAGGCTTGAGCTCAGCCTGTCATTGTTTTGTGATAATACCTAGTTGTATTTATTGAACATTTGTGTTATGCCAGGCACTGTGCCCAGTGCTTTGAGATGGTGATCTCATTTAATCCTCAAAACAATCCTACAGGGAGGAGGGTATCATTATTATCCTGCATTTCTACCTAAGAACATTGAGGCTCAGAAGTTTGGTAACATACCAACGTTTCACAGCTAGGAAGGTGTGGAGCCAGGGTTTGAAAGGCCTCCAGGATTCTTGTTCTCCCCATCATAACCTTGCTTCATAGTTGGGAAAGCAACTTCACAATTGCCTTTGGCTTGGTTTGGACATTCTCAGTTTGTCTGTTCCCTCCCCAGGATACTCTCGCCCAGACACCAACTGCAGGATGGAAGGTTAAAAGGAGCACTGGGATGGTAACCTTTACTCAAACCCTCCTTCACTATAGTCTTGGTGAAGAAAACACTTTCAGACTAAAAGGGCTGGGCACGGTGGCTCACGTCTGTAATCCCAGCACTTTGGGAGGCCAAAGTGGGAGGATCACTTGAAGCCAAGAGTTTGAGACCAGCCTGGGCAACATAGTGAGACCCTTACAAAAAATTTAAAAATTAGCCAAGACTGGAGACGTCCACCTGTAGTTCTAGCTACTCAAGAGACTGAGGGCAGGCAGATCACTTGAGCCCAGGAGTTGGAGGTTGCAGTGGGCTATGACGACACCAGTCTACTCCAGCCTGGGCCACAGAGAGAAAGAAAGAAAGAAAAAGAAAGAAAAAGAAAGAAAAGAAAAGAAAGAAAGAAAGAAAGAAAGAAAGAAAGAAAGAAAGAAAGAAAGAAAAGAAAAGAAAAGAAAAGAAAAGAAAAGAAAAGAAAAGAAAAGAAAAGAAAAGAAAAGAAAAGAAAAGAAAAGAAAAGAAAAGAAAAGAAGAAAAGAAAAGTTCAAAGGGCCAGGCACTACGCTACACTGACTGCCACCCCACTGAATGCAGACACTTGCCTAGTTTCTGTCTTTCCACACAGGAGGGCTTGGGACCTGCCACGGAAGTTGGCCAGCAGACTCTTTTAGGTCAGGCCTTGAGACTTGTGAGATTTTTCTCTAAATGAGGTTATATTTAACACCATTGTCATTCTTCTTTTCCCTTCTCACCTTTCTTCCTCCTCCTCTTCTTCTTCTTTGAAGGCTGAGCATTTACATCATTTTATGTGAAGATTTTAAATATGCCAATTTCATAATTCCATTTTGGTATTTTTCATATTTTTTTAATATATGAGAGCCTTCAAAACCTGGAAGTGGCCTGGACCTCTGAGAAGGCTCGCTTTCACTCTGGTTCGAGGGGAAGCCCCAGAGTCTTGTAGGTTGTTCCCTGGGTGCTGAGAATTCTCTCCGGGGCCCCGGAGGACTCTGAAGCTGTTGCGACAGCCTAACAAGATGAAAACTCTGGGTAATTCTGAATTCACTGTCTGTGGAAGGCCTGATAAAAGATGACCTGAAAGATATCAGCGCTTTCGTTTGCATGTTTGTTTGTTTTGCCACATGTCCAATCCAAATTAGCACTGGCTGTGGATTAGTAACTATTACAAATTGCTACTGCAGGGCCCAGCTGACAGGTAACACCTCTCAGCTGTAACCTTTCCCCAAAACCTTCAGCAGCCCTGCAGCTATTAATTCTATCCTGCGGCTGTGTTACCAAAATCCAAACCAGTGGGTGAAAAAAGAAATAAACTTCATGCCTCTGAAAAATCAGCATTTTATTAATCAGTCAAACAAGATTGCTTCCTAACCAAGGATCTGATCTGCCGTTTTAAGAATTCCAAGTGTTCTAAGGAAGACCACTGCTCCTTTTAGAATTCTGCTGTAACTTCAGGCACTTGTGACAAAACCTGGGTGAATTATTAGACAATTTCATGCTGGTTTGCAGAGTGATTAAAACAAGTGGCCTTGAATGATAGCGTATGTTATAAAGAGATGGAGCCTTTCAGTTATAAAAGATGTATCAATCAGGGGAAGGCAAATACAAATTAAAGTTTGATGAGCAATTGGATATTAATTGGTACTAACTCTGCTTTTTATGTCACTTTGATGTGGAGTGGATCATAAACATGGTAAGCGATACTAATAATGTATATTCACTTCAATACAACTTTATGACTCCATTTATTAAAAAAACCAATATTGAGATTGAGTTGTGAGTGCACTGGTGTGCACTTTTCCTATTGTATACCTTCATCTAACTCGTGCCATGCAGGCTCTCAGCCACAACCTGCAGGCTACACTGCAGTTGGTTAGGCATGCAAGAGTCATTGCCTAGTTTTTTCTTTATGTGTCTAAGCATCACTTCTAAATTATAGTAAAAATGAACATAACAGCAAACTAAGGCTTTATATTTTTTCTAGAGTTTTTTTTCACAAGTTGCCTGCTCTTTTCTAAATTTAGACAGCAGTCTCAAGGGAAGGAATGCCATCTTCATGTCATTAAATGGACACCAAAGAGACATTGTAGTGTAGACCTATAAATAACCATGTTCTGTGCCAAGTATAACCCAAAACGTTTTATCTCAACTATAAAAGTAATTTTTTCCAATTATAAAAATACAAAGGTGATATATGATCACTAATAAAAGAAAAAAAACTATCTAAAAATTAAAATGAGAGCTTGCCAAATAATCAGTTTTATATGTCCTTTCTCCTTTAACAATCCATTTGGACAATTTTTTAAAATTTTATATTACCTGGATTCATAGCCCAGTTCTGCCATTTCTTCTCTGTGTGATCCCGGGAAGTCACTTAACCTCTCTGTGCTTTAATTTTCTCATCTGTAAAATGGGCATAATAATATGTACCTTAAGGATCATTGTAACACTAAATGAGATTTTTTTAAAAAAAAAACACAGTCTTTAAAACTATTATTTAACACTTAGCACTATGCCTGACATGTCCTCAAAAAGTTAGCTTTATTATGACAGTATTATTTATAATGGGTGGGGTCTATTCGATTATATCACTCACCTATAATTTATTTGATCAACTTGCTATTGCTGATGTTTCAGGTTGACACCAACATTTCTCATTACTACCTGGCATTATTACCTTGGGATAAATCTTCAGGTACCTGAGTGGCTAAGAAAACATTTAATAAATACAGCTTCTCTTTCCTGCAACCATTGCCATTACTTGGAGTTTAGCACAGCCATATGGGAGCTATGCCACCTTAGCACTACATTTGAGGCTCCCACTTCTATGTAACAAATTTATTCTACAAGTTTAGTTTGTTGTTTTGTTTTTAAACCAACCACAATTTGCCTTTGTTTGGGTAAAATGTAGCCCAGTTTAGAGCTAGGCTGAATACTTTCTTGAGATCTTTGGAAAGACCAAGAGGATATTTTGTTGCTGTTGGGGAAGTAAGCTTTGCCTGCCCTGGGTGTCGGAACCAAGCAAACACTGATGTGCATTTGAGTTTTTTCTTTTCATAGGAGGAAACCTAACTATTAATTAGGCTAAAGCCCTCAGGGAAGTATTTTACTGGGCCATTTGCCTCAGAACCTGTATTTTTATTGTCTGACCATTAATTGGAACAGATTATTTAAAAGGGATGTATATGAATAAATAGCAAGGGTGGGAACTTAAAACTAAAGCAGGGCAAGGGTTCCACTGTATATATATCAAGTCAGAGGAGACCCCCAGCAGGCAATGAAAGGGGCTGTTTTGCACAGCAGAGGGAGGAAGGAGGTCAAGTGTAGGAATTGGAGGGATGCTTGTGTTTTGGATCTGTTTGGTTAAAAGGCAGGTTTTTGTGCAGAGAATTAGAGAAACAGATTGCAGAACAGACACCTTGTGATATAAGGCTCTTAGCAAACAAAAGACATGTGTTGCATATCAGTAAAATAGGTTTTCTTTTATTGCCACCGAGGAACTCAGATGTCATAATTTTCCCTCAAAAGTAAATGGCTTATTTTAAAAATAGGCTGAGAGCCCCTGCTCCTTATATCTGTTCTTAATTCAAGAAATATATCTAACTGTATTCTAACAAAAGTCAGTCTCAGAAGAAATTAATGAGGAACATCCATTAATTATTTATGCCCTGAAACAGTAGGTCTGCTAATGTTTCTGCTAATCACCAAAGCTAAACAGATGTATCTTCATAAAGACAATCTTGAAGAATAGAATGAGTATGAAAGAGGCACAAATAGAAAAAATATGTATATATATATATATATGTATAGCAATGGCAGGAAATAATAGTAGTGAATGCATGACTGCCCCCAAGACAATATTTGTTTAAACTGCAAGGCACAGTAAAATTGTCAGAGCGAGTTCTGTTCCTGATTTCTAATATTTAAATATTATATTAAGCAGTAACAATAGGTGTTGAATTTATGGGGGCTTAAACTAATGCTTCGGAATGAAGAGAATTAGACTCCTACTCTTTAAAACAGCATTTAGGCAGCTGCCCGATTCCCATAAGCATTCTAAAAGCAGCTTCCTTCATGCATGCTAAATAAATGGCAAGTAGTCAATTTTAAAATCGTCATACACAAATTCAAAGTGATTCAAACCTTCATTTTTGCCTCCATCCAAATTTGGTCAGAATAAAATCTGTTGGTCCCTTTTTTGAGATGCAAAGAGGTTGTTAACACAGCCCCTGTAGCTCTGTGATCTGCGGTATGTAGTAGTAAGGTGGGGCTATTTCTGAAAGTCAGACCATCTGGATTTAGATCTTGGCTCTACCACTTACCAGCTTGGTAACTTAAGCAAGTTAACCTCTCAGTACCTCGATTTCCCTATTGGCAAAAATGGGATAATCAGAGTACTCACCTCAAAAGGTTATAGAATAAGTTCTTAGGACAGCCCAAAACATGTGCTTAGTTTATGTGAGTTACTGTTATTAAGATAGGCTTATTGTGGTCAATTTAAAAGAATGACAGTACTGGTATATTACATGAAATTCGCATGTTGTACGGCTGCAGTATTCATAGTGGCGGGCTCCACGTTGCCTCCTAACTCAGGTTCCCCGTCATGATGACATTTCTTACAATTCTTTGGGTAGAACACAATTCCCATCACGTTCTGAGGGAGGTTTGCAGGATGGCTGGTACCAGCGTGACGACCAGAATGGGGGCCACAGGGGATGTGGTTTGCTAACCTTGTTCTTTTCACAGTGTTGTGCCCCCGATCCCCACTGGTGACTGGGGATTAGACCCTTTCGATGGCACTTGCCACACTCAGATTTTGTATCCAAGTTGTCACAGGGGCTATGTCCTTACCCCTTTTGGGGAAGGTCACTGTGTCCTGCCTGCTGAATTATGTGTCATCAATATATGGAGTGATCCTGGGAAGCACTTCCCATGATAGAATCACTTGGGGAAGTTTAAATACGTGTGTTTGTATATATATGCTATTAAATAGACACACACATATATACATATTGTGTGCCTGTGTACTCAAGCCCCTCTCTAGGATACTGAATTAGGATCCTCAGAGCTGGGGCCTAGTAACTTGTATTTTTAAAAAAATTTCCCTAGGAGCCCTCTGGGGCGTAGTCTGATGTCAGAGCTACTGTTCAAAGGCAGCGATTCTCAACATCCTGTGTCAGGGCACATTTAATCTAAAGAGTGTCAACATTTGTGAAGGATCTGCTGTCACAGACTAGGGTAGATTTAAGGTTATCCCTCCAAGGAAGTCACTCTCCCTCTCTCGCATTCTCTACTGCCGTCTTGCATGGAGAAGAGGGAGTTCTATTGCAACTCCTAAGCTGGCATCCTGTCTGATCTCTGCAGGAGTCTGCAGGGGCTGATGCCACTGACGGGCAGTTAATAAAGGTGGCTGAAATACTGCTTTACTTACCAGAAAAATATTGGTGGAGCGGGTGGTATTTTCAATAGCTTGTCGTAACAATGTACTGCTCGTGTGATTCTGCCAAACGCACAGAGGGGGACAGGGCAGGACCCTGCCCTAGTCTAGTCTGACAAGTGGCATGTTCTCCGTGGGCTGGAATGACTATCTCACCTTTCAAGCGAGACCCCCTCACTGGCATGGGTCCTCCTTCACCCCACAATCAACCTCTCCCTAGTACCCCTGCATGCTTTCCTCTCTGTGCCTGCTCACCTGGGATGGCCTCAGTTGCCAACTCATAGGAGGCTACAGAGGAAATAAAGACATGAAACAACACAAGAACAATGGATGGCTTTAGTGTCATCCTCCCCGTTTTCCACCCACCCCCATGAACATACCCATGTAGCATCAGTGATTCCAGAAGCAGTTTCTATTAAAATAGAAATACCACAAGGACAAGAGAGCCTACGACCTAAAGCTGAGCTCCCTGGAAGTGGCACATTAGCTCATTCGTCCGAATGTGGGCTGGCAAAGCCCACATGCCATTAGCTGTACTAACAAAACCAACCCAACGTGCAGCCAAAGCTTTCTGTGTCACTTCTATGTTTTATTAAACAACACGACCTGTCAGGCCATGTAACTGGCACTGTTTTCCGTACACAGACTGAGTGAATTCCAAGAGCTGCTCTGCTGCATGGCAACATTGTATTTAGGTCTTTCTATTCACAATGGTCACGTTTCTGTCTCCCTCTCCACACATCCCCAACCTGCAGTACATGCTTATTTGCTGTACGGTTTGTAAAAACACGTAAGCTCCCGCAGAGCAGAAGGCAATTAATCTGAAGGGGAATCACAAACACTTTATAAACCACAAAAATGGAAAAAAGTAGATTGAAAAGATAAATATTTTGATGACTACCCAAACTGGTGATACTTACGTGTTTTGTGCTACATGGTAGCAAAACTTTCTAATTTGCCTATGAATGTATTCAAAATTATGATTTCCGGACCACTTGTTAACTGATCTTCACAAACTTCTGCTCAGGTATAAGTCAGATACTATCATGGCACGGATTACTAAAATACCTGCAGGGTGTTTTAAGTAACAATTAAACTAGCTATTGGGAGAGAGGAAAGCAATTTAAACAGCTATTCCAGAATTTCTCTTCTTCCCAGTGTTGCCAGCTGTGGATTGTTTGGAAAAAGGAGATAGTTGTCTTTAAAAAACTGAGCTACTAAGGTCAGGCAAAGTCAGCATGTATAGGGAATCCGCAAGGGAGTTTCCTCTGTGCTTATCGTAGAATTTAACGTACTCCTGAGACACACGTGCAGATGACATCCATTTTTTCCCCGATGTGATGCAGTAAGTGTGATCAGTTCTTCAAAAATTCTGTAAGTTGCTTTTCAGTATTCCTACCAATACATGAATTTCCTACATGAAAGCCCAAACTTTCATGTAACTTGTGATCTCATAGTGGAAAGTACTCTAACACAGTAAAGGTTTGAATGATTACATACTCCTTAGGTTTGCTGCTTGAAAAAAAGCGTGTTGGTTATGAGACAGGCTTACTTTTTTCTGTATGCGCTTCCCCTTTTGGGTAGTGTTAGAATGGAATCCACAAATAATATCAATTACCAGTGGAAAAAGTCCCTTCACCTCATGTTCCAGATCTAGTCCAGATAAAGCCGTTATCGAAAATTTCATACCTGCTATCCTGTTGTGATTTTAAATTTGAAGAACAACTTTGCCTCTGGCTTCTGGGCGGTCACAGAAAGCTGATCACTCCGACAATAGAAAGAAGGCGGCAGGAAAGGAAGAGGGACAACCTTCGAGGGAACCTGGGTTGCCTCACCTTTCTTTCTTCCTAAGGGGAATTCTTTGCTACTGGGAATGGGTTTAAAAAAGGGGAAAGGATTAGAGTTTTATGAATAGAGATAATATCCTAAGGAAACGTAAAATAAACACAGTCTCACAGAAGAAAGTCTCCTCTGGTCACTTTCATAGCGTGGATGTTAGACACGCAGAGAGGTAAGCAAGCATCGTAAAGATTCACCATTTCCAGACAAAACGTGTGTGTAGTTTCCATTTGAGTGTTTAAAACATCTTTATCTTCCAGGATGCTCAATAAATCAACACATTTGCTTAAACGGTCACAAGAGAACCCACTAAAAAAAAGGAATGTTAAATAGTTTTAATTACATGATTCTTTCCACAGCGTGTGTTGTTTGGATGATAATTTTATAAAAGTTACAAGATGGAGCAAATGACAGCTTGCTTTTAAGTATTTTTCTGCCTTTTATCCAGAAAAACAAAATCCATGAATGATCTGCGCATTTATTTCACAGATTTTCTACTAATGATGTATCTATTCAACAGTCACTCTGGTGTCCCCCAAACAAATCTATTCTCTATGCAAAATAATTTTTCTATTTTAATTGTTTTCCTTTGGTCACACCCTAAAGCATAAATTCATTGGCCACCTTTTTACATACAAGTATACGCACTTTACAAGGAAAAATCTCACTTTAGATAACTTAAAGATTCACACTACAAGAGTTATCAGGCTGGACCAGATCATATGACACAACAGGACAGCCAGTAAGGGTGATTCTGAAGTATGATGCTACGAAATACCCAGGACGAAGAGCTCAAGACTAGGGAAATATTTACGCTTTTCTGTGGTACAAGGAAAACTGGCGAGAGAGGATTCTAGTCAGGAAAGTGAGCCCCTTCAACCATCTTTGCTAAGTAACTCGTAAGACTGTCAAAACATACCGCGTTTGGCTTACCTCATGACTACATGTAACGTCCACTTACAATTGCTAAGGATTAGAGAGTGTCAGTGCCTAGAGCCTAGTTGTCTTTACCTAGTTGATTACCATGGTGTGCCATATTATAGAAATACAGAGGTGCAAACTCAGGTATGAAGTATTCCCTTCTCTTTTCTCCAGTATTGCAAACACATGTATTTGGGCAATTCCACAAGGTAAAAAATTCAATCGTACTTGAAAATCACTCCATTTAGACAACTTGATGAAGCTCAGATCTGCTAATAGTGATATACATTTCTCAAAGTACTGTCAGTGATGTCTCATGGAATGCTCATTGCAGCCCTGTGAACATTAAATGGGTTTTAATATTATTATTATAATACCTGCTTTACGGTAAATAGTCTTCAAAAGACTAAGTAATTAATCCCAGCTCACATGGGGAGCCAGAATCTCGATGTGAACATAGTAGCATCAAGCAACGGTCAAAAGCCCTCCTTTGACGTCAGACGCAACGTGTTTTCAACTCTTGGCTTTGCTGAGGCTATGGAGGACACAACCTCTCTGTGCTTCAGTTTTCCCTTGTACAAGAAAGGAAAAATAATAGTATACCTCATAGAGTTGTTGAAAGGATTAAATGTTTAAAAACTACTCAGCACAATGAGTCATATAATGAGCAATGAATGGAATGGCGACAGTATTATTTTGATCGTGAGGCTGGGGCTCTATTGGCCATTGTGTGGCTGAGGAATGCCCAAGTTGTGGGAACGAGCTGCCTGTGCCCTCGGCGGGCCCTCGGAGTTCTGCTTGTCAACCCTCTTGCAGGTCAAGACCACTGACATTGCAAGTACTACAGGAAAATGGTGCCATGCTTAAAGAAACCAAGACTTAATTTTTTTTTTTTTAAATAGAAAGCATATCATGCAATAATAGCTTTCACAATTCCTTTTCTAAGTTTATAATCATTTCTTCTTAAAATTGACTTTGGTGAAATGAAATGAAAATTAACGAAATACAAAGCAGAGATAGGCTGCTCATTTGTGCACACACAAAATGCGTCACACTTCTGGGCAAGAATGGTAAAAGATGACTCTACTAAAATGTTGAAAGCAACCAGAATTCATTGTATGATACTTTTCTCCTATTTTAAACGTGCAAGTGTTCTTTGGATTCTGATTCACGTAGGGCCACAAAGAAAGGAAAACAGGTGAAACCATCTTCTGTAACCAATTCTGCCACCCTAAGTCTATGAAGCATGAAACTACTGCCAGCGAGTGAATAAAAAGGCAACCCTGCTGGGTTGTAAAACAGGAGAGGCAAAATATGCCGTGTAGTTGTCTTTACAGGCAATGTTGAAAGTTTTCTGAACGTGTCTGAATGTAACAAGTTCTACTTTTTTTTTTCCCCTGAGTTAGGCTATTTTGGAGAAATTGATAGGTGTCTACAACTCACAAGTAGTTTTCCAGAAGTACTAGGAACTCATCACAGAAGCTTTCTATAAAAATAGAGTTCTTACATAAATCCTCACTCTTCAGTAGATTTTAATACTTTACCTCAATCTTTAAAGACTTTTCTGTAGTTTTACCTGATTTACCAATAATACTCACTTGAAAATTTAACACTAAGAGTGGACGAAACTTCTTTGACATACTTGAGTCCTCAGGAGACCACGGAACACTATTCTATCGAGATGACTCCAAATAACTTTCACATGAATGGCTAAAGTGCAGAAATGTATAATTTATTAGGATTTAAATAAAACAGGGAGAAAAGTGCTTTAAAGTTGTTGGTAGAAAATTTTCAAAAAATGAAAAAGTTATAATTCTAAGAAATTAATTTCTATGTATAAAAGCTTCCTTCCCTATCTTCATAAATATTTCAAGGCAAAACATGTTGACAATTATTTAATAACAACATGAATGCTTTTTATTAGCATTCAATGACAGTAAAATTTTTTTAAAACATACGACATAATTTTATTTTTAGGGGAAAACACCTTCCTTAAAACATGTACTATGTTGCCAGCAGAATATTATAATCATTCTGTCTCAGCAATTTCCCTGATGCAGTTGTTATACTGGAAATATTCCTTATGGCTACAAAAATTTATCAAGAATAAAAAGCTTTCCATTGAACCTATTAAAACATACCTTGTTTTCGCATGGGCTGTCAAGGAATAAAATTTCCCTTTCCCCTAAGGCTGCTTACATCTTTTTTTTTTTTTTCCAGATGACAATTAATACCATAACAACTACTAGTCAATAAACATTTCTTTTTTCTTTTCTTGAAGCAGTATTGCTCTGTTGCCCAGGCCAGAGTGCCGTGGCATCAGCCTAGCTCATAGCAACCTCCAACTCCTGGGCTCAAGCAATCCTCCTGCCTCAGCCTCCCGAGTAGCTGGGACTACAGGCATGCACCACCACACCCAGCTAATTTTTTTTTTGTATTTTTAGTTGCCGGGCTAATATTTCCTTTTTTTTTTCCTTTTTAGCAGAGACAGGGTCTCACTCTTGCTGAGGCTGGTCTCTAATTCCTGAGCTTGAGCAATCCTCCCGCCTCAGCCTCCCAGAGAGCTTGGATTACAGGTGTGAGCCACCATGCCCGGGCCAATAAACATATCCTAGTTGTCGGAATAGCAAAAATTAGAAAGCCACCAGGATTTGGAATGATCTTACTGAAATAAGAAATCTAAACACGAGGCTGGGCGATGTGACTCACGCCTGTAATCCTAGCACTCTTGGAGGCTGACGCGGACGGACAGCTCAAGGTCAGGAGTTTGAAACCAGCCTGAGCAAGAGTGAGACCCCGTCTCCACTAAAAATAGAAAGAAATTAATTGGCCAACTAAATATATAGAAAAAATTAGCCGGGCATGGTGGCGCATGCCTGTAGTCCAGCTACCTGGGAGGCTGAGGCAGAAGGATCCTTTCAGCTCAGGAGTTTGAGGTTGCTGTGAGCTAGGCTGACACCATAGCACTCTAGCCCGGGCAACACAGAGAGACTCTGTCTCAAAAAAAGAAAAGTTTGGCTAGGTGCGGTGGCTCATGCCTGTAATCCTAGTACTCTGGGAGGCCGAGGTGGGCGGGTTGCTCAAGGTCAGGAGTTCGAAACCAGCCTGAGCAAGAGCGAGATCTCGTTTCTACTTAAAATAGAAAGAAATTAATTGGACAACTAAAAATATATAGAAAAAATTAGCCGGGCATGGTGGCACATGCCTGTAGTCTCAGCTTCTAGGGAGGCTGAGGCAGGAGGATCGCTTGAGCCCAGGAAGTTGAGGTTGCTGTGAGCTAGGCTGACGCCATGGCACTCACTCTAGCCCAGGCAGCAGAGTGAGACTCTGTCTCCAAAAAAAAAAGCAAAGTTTTCTTTTAATTGAAGTTTTATGGGCTTGTGGTCAGAGAATGCAGCCTGAATAATTTTTCTGATGTTTTGAAATGTGTGACCAAGAAGTTAATAGATTTTTGTTAATGCTCCATGTATGCTTAAGAAGATGTATTATTTGTTTATAGGCTACAAAGTTCAATATTTCTCAATTAATTAAAACATTTAATAATTCAGATTCTTGACTTCATTTTTTTTTGCATAGGACTTCACAGTGTTACTGTATATAGCACTTTTATCCACTTTATCCACATTAAATGGTTCTTTTGAATGATTCAAAAGAATCATTTAATGATTTTTGCTTTGAATTCAACTTGGTTTAAAATGAGGATTTCTATTCAATTGCCCTCTGATTTGCACTTGCCTAATAAATCTTTGGTCTTCATTTATTTTTTGGGTCCTTCTGTTTTAGGTACCTCATTTGAAAATAGCATGAGATAGAATTTTGCTTTTAAATCCCATCTAAGTAAGAGACACTGTCTTTTAATAGGGAGGTAAACTCAATTATGTTATAAATTTTAAGCTTAGCTTTCTCTCTTCTTTCATACTTCATTTTAAAATCCTTCCTTCCTGCTTCCTTTATCTTTTCTGTCTTAGCTACGTGGACTCTGAGGTTGTGTGGAAGGTGCACGTTCTCTGAGTAGGGAGAAGTGAGGCTCTCAGGCAGGGTGTTGGGGTTTCAGGTCTGCCACTCCCTTGCTTTGTGACCTGAGGCACATTGCTTAACCTCTCTGTGTCTCAATTCCCTCATATATAGCATGGAGGTACAATAGTCTCCATACCTCCTACAGCTGTGGTATGGACTGAATGAAATGATACGTGGCTAATGCTATTGTTGTTTTGTTACACCTGTAAAATTCTACCTGTGGTTACCTTTAGGTTTAAAAAATGATTTAAACCATATTTCTTTAATTATTAAAATTGAGTAACAGGGCTTTAGGGAAAAAAAAATCTCCTCTACATAAAATGATGAATTTAGCATGCTTTTACTAATCCCTTTTAGCTTTCTCCTCTCAGATTTTTAAAGTGAAGCTTTGCAACCCTCTCGTTGTTACTGAGTTGTTGTTTTTATTTCATACATCTACTTTTTCCAAAATCTACTGTTTCTTTGACATTAGAATTTGCTTTTGCAACCTTACATGAACTTAATCTTGATTTCAGTTTACCTGATTTCAGTGATGTCCACCTGTCTTTCTTTCATATCATTTCATTATTAAGATCTTGATTGCAGGCTGGGAGCGGTGGCTCACGCCTGTAATCCTAGCACTCTGGGAGGCCAAGGCGGGTGGATCACTCAAGGTCAGGGGTTCGAAACCAGCCTGAGCAAGGCCGAGACCCTCTCTCTACTAAAAATAGAAAGACATTAATCGGCCAACTAAAAATATGTAGAAAAAATTAGCCAGGCGTGGTGGTGCATGCCTGTAGTCCCAGCTACTCGGGAGGCTGAGGCAGGAGGATCTCTTGAGCCCAGGAGTGTGAAGTTGCTGTGAGCTAGGCAGACACCACAGCACTCTAGCCCGGGCAACAGAGTGAGACTCTAACTCAAAAATAAATAAATAAATAAATAAATAAATAAAATTTAAAAAAAGAAGTCAAGTGAATTGGCCAAGATCAGATAATTAGGAAGTGGTAGAACCAGGATCAAGGCCAGTGTGAC
>CAUYRT010065452.1:0-46383 GCA_963574885.1 Lepilemur ruficaudatus
TTTTCTGAAGGATTCTGTTGTTTTGTTTGTTAAGTTGGTCCATCCATTTCACATTGCTGATTTTCCTCAAAAATCTAGCTTCTTTGAGGTTCCTTTTATTGATGAATGAAGGACTAGGCTGATTAGTACAGGCAGCTGATGCAGCTTTGCAGGAAAGTTTTCCCAACAGATCCTTGAGTGGGTTTTGGGTAAGCAGATGAGCTGTTCCAGAAATCAGTCTACTTTGTCCCCTAGCTGTGGTGGGTACAAATTGAGTCCTTTTAGGTGAGAGGCAAGTGGTGTCCATCCCAAACCTTAATTGGAGATGAAACTTGGCATACCAAAGGCTCTTTTCTGAAATCCTTCAACTGAGTTTTACAATTTTATAAAGCCCTTTTATAGTCTCAATGGGCACGAGAGATTTAAGAGCTGATTAACTGGTTAACAGTAATCTATTTTGAACATTGTTATATCTTGTTTAGTATCCCATTTTGGAAAGCAATGTCTTATTGGATCTTTTTTTCTCTGCCAAAACTTTCATTTTAATATTGTGTTGGAGATATCTTTGAGTATTTGTGAAAATATACGTGTAGGATAAATTCTTAAAAGTGTATCAAAGGGTGTTTGGTTTTGACTTTGAAAAGCACCAGCCTAGCTGGTAGGAGTGGTTGTGGCTGACTCAGTGATTAGTCATCCCAGGTTTTTGTAAACAGTTGCAGTCATTGCCTGTTCCCACCTACACCTCCTTAGGTCACTGCCCAGAAGCAGGCATGGAGCAGGTAGGGTAGGGGCGAGTAGGGGGTGGGAGTGGGGGGTGGGAGGATAGGGGATGGGGACCCCTGCTGGGGAGGTGGGTCTCATACCACTACCAGCTTCATCTGATTCTCTGTGACCCCAGGCAATGACCATATTGTTCCTTCTGGCTGAGGGCTTTCTATTGGTGCACAGCCCTCTGTATGCATTTTTCTAATCGCTCCTCACAACCCCAGGACAGCAGTACCATGATCACCCCGGGCTCACTGAGGCTCAAAGGGAATGCTATAATGGGTGTACAACTCTGTGAATTTACTAAAACCCACGGAATTATACACTTTAAATGGGAGAATTTTATGGTATGTGAATTATATGTCAATATTATTAAGTGGTTTTATTTTTGCCAATCTGAAGTGAAAGTGATTAAAATTATGAATGAGATGAAACATTTTTTCTTATACTTAGTAGTAAATTTTTCTTTTCCTTTTTATATCTGTTATTCACTTAAAAAATTGGGTTTTGGCTTTTTACTTAGTGACTTATAAGAGCTCAAGGTTGGCCTATCGTATATGTTACAAATATTTTTCCATATTGCTATTAGATTTTTTTTACTTTATTCATTTTTTTTTTTGCCCAGCAGAAAATATCAATTTTTATTGAGGTAAATTCATCAAATTTCCTTTTATGGACTTAGGGTTTTGTATCATGGTTGTTAAGGCCTTTATAGTCCCATTACCAGCCTCAGGATGATTAGGGAAAAAAATCCATGCTTTCTTCTAGTATATTTGTGGTTTCTTTTTTTAACGTTTAATGTTTTATCCATCTGAAATGGGAGTGGTGTGTGGAAATCTAGCCTATTCCTCTTCCAGCTGGTTGGCCAACTGTCCCAACATAATTAATGATTGATACATCTTAGCTTCGTCCAGTAGAATCGTCACCTCCACCATGTACTAAACTCCCTTAGTGTGCTTAGTGCTATATTTATACCCTTTATTCTATTTCATTGATGTTTCTGTCAATTCATTCATCAGAGCCAAACTCTTTTATTGCTCTAGCTTTATAATCAACTTAAAACATGGTAAATAAAGTTAGTTCTTGTTCCTTTTGCTCCTGTTTGAACATTTTTATGCTTGTCTCTTATGTTTATATTTTTTTAAACAGATGCCTTTTGTTTAAGTGATAAAGTTCCAATAAAAAGTTTGTTGGGGTTTTCATTTGATGGCGTGGAATTTATACATTTAATTAGAGACTATTCCCTGCGTGGTTAAAGATGCCCCCTTCCTGGTTTTCTCCTACCTCTTGGTTTCCCCTCCTTGTCTCCTTCACTCTGACAGATCCCAGAATTGGGTCATTGGTAGGAGGACTATATAATTTATTGTCAAAACTGGAAGGCTTTTGTGATTAAACAGGTTGCTACTGATAGATATGCTGGGACAATAGGTGTATATCAAGACTATCCTGAGCAAACCTGAGTGTAGGGACCCCTGGTTACTGGTCCCTTTCTAACTTATAATTTTTTTCCTTTGCAATTGTATCCATTGCCATGGTATCAACAACCCACGTGTTAATGATTCTGCTTTGCATCCAACTCCTCTCTTGCACTTCTGATCCATATTTCCAACCCTATGCCAGATGTCCCATCTACATGCCCCACAGTCCCTCACGCTCAGGTCAGATTCAGATTCCCTTCAGAATGGGCTGCTCCCTCCTGTCTCCCAGAGCAGTTGGCCATGCAGTCTTTAGAGCCGGACACCTTGCTGTGATCTGGAGCTCATCCCCCTCCCTCATTGCATCTTGCTGGTCTCCAAACTCTTTCAATTCTACTGCTGCAACAGCTTCTGAATCCAACCCCACCTCTTACTGTCACTGTCCTTGTCTTTAATACGGCCTCATTACCTCTTTTCTGGATCACTACAGGAGCTTCCATGCTGGTCTTCCTGCTCAGGGCTTCTCTCCCTTCAGTCCAGTCTCCAGCCTTCTGTCCGGGTGAAAAGGCAAACCTCGTTGAATCACTCATCTGCTTAAAGATTTGTGCTGGCTCCACCTTGCCAAGTTCCTTGTTATAGCGTGCAAGGTCACTGTGATCTGGTCCCAGCCTCAATTTCAGTTCTCACCTCTCTTTGACCCTAAATGCACCCTGGACACGCTGGAAGCCCAAGTGTACCACACCCCTCCCACAGCTCCGTCTCTGCACAAGCCGAGCTCAATACAGTGCCCTTCTGCTCTTATTTACTGAAACAAGCCTCCTCGAAGACTAAGGCAAGCCTCACCCCCAACGTGAAGACTTCCCTGATTCTTCCAGGTGGTGGACACCATTCCCAGTGCTCCTGAAGCTTCTCTTCCTCCATCCCCTTACCCATCACACGGTGACCCCCTCTCTGTTCACCTGGAGGCAGCTTTTCCCTCCTATTGATTTTTTGGGATCCTGTCTCTTTCTCACCATCCTAGGCCTTCCCTTGTCTCTCCCCTCCTTGTCCCTTTACCCAGAGGCTGGTTGTGGGCAGCCGACGACTAGGGCCTACTCTCTCTGGCGGTGACCCTCAAGTTGTTCCCATCACCCTCAGGCCATTGAAGAGTCACCTGCTACTGCCATCCAAGGTGAGCGTGAACTCATGGGAGAAACAAATCTGCTTCTATGAACCACAGGAAGGGCTAGACAAGGCTCTCAGGACTCCTGCTTTCCTCCAAAAGAAGACATGATCATTGAGCAGGGCCTGCTGGAGACACCCCTTGTCTGTTGTTCAACACAGAGAGGGTGGGATGAATGGTGGGAGCTGGGGCCAAGGAGGAAAGGTTCCCTGGGAGCTGCTCCCCCAGAGATATTTGGGGGTGTGGGAGGTTCAGGCCACAGTGTCAGGGGCTGCCTGCTCGGCCTAGGGGCAGAACAGTTTCAGTTCATAATCTTTATACTTAAACTTTGTGACAACTTTTGCTTATTGTAGCAAACTTTGAAAATTTAATAATCACAAGGAAAAAAACCACTCACACTCCTGCCATGATATATAAACTTTAAAACATTTTCCTATGTATTCACCTCCCCCTCAACTTTTCTTCTTTTTAAAAATAAGCTCTTACTCCATATAAATTTTGAGATATATATATATTTTTATTTCATGTTATTGAGCAATCTTCCTCCACACTGTCTTTTATGTGTTCCTGGCAGTCACATGGACGTGCTTCAGAGGCTGTTTGGCTGTGGCCTCCCGTGGTTTAGGAACGCAGGAGTGGGGACTCGTGAGGAGGCAGTGGTGACATCAGGTTAAATGACCGACCCGAGACTGCATCACGGGGCTGTAACATCTGCCTTCGACGCTGTAAGTCAGGACCAGAAGGAACTTTGGAAATGACCTCCTTCTGCCTTTGGAGTCACTGAACTGAGAGGAGGAGGCTCTTGGCCAAGGCCACTGAGGGCGACACTGGCAAGTCAGGCCTGGACCCCAGCATTTCTTGTTCTTTGCCCAGAGCTTTTTCTGCTCTTCCACGAAACACTGTCTCACATTCTTAGAAGAGTGTGAAGAAGGTGGAGAGCTCTCATTTGCCAAGGTCATGTACAGGCTGGAAAGTGAGAGCTTGAGGGAAGACAGAGGCAGAAATGATGCGGACAAGAGGAAGAGTGTGAACGATTGCAATCATCATGAAGAGTCTGAAGTCACTGGATGATATAAAGAGGAATTGGATAGAAGGGTGTATTTTTTTATTGTGGCAAATGGGTTATAAAGGCTTACAGCTAGCTGATATTCACGATAGCTAACCATGTGTCAGGTAGACCTTCAAGGTAAGTAACAATATCACTATTTTTTCTGAAGAGGTAACAGAAGCTTAGAGCCCTTTGGTAAATGCTTGAGGTCACAGAGCTAGAACTGGCCACTGCTAGTGGTGACTAGGTGCTCTATCTTACAGGACTATCTGAACTATCTCTCAGAACTGTCTGTCTGGGGAAAGAAAGGAGGAAATATTAGTATTTATCTGTTGGTTTATTACCCCTGTAAGTCAAGTGCTGCTCTGCGATGTGTTAATTCCCCTGAGCGCTGTGTTGCTCTTGTCTGAGCCCGTATTTCCTGGTCAGACAAACCCCAAGTAGGACATAAGAAGCTTGTGGAGTGCTCTCAGGTTGTGCCTGTCAAAACCTACCTGGAACTGGTTACTACAGCATGGATGGATAAGAGGTAAGGCAGGGAAGATTAGGCGTGTGTACAAGAAGTATTTATACATTTGGACTAGAATGCAAACCTGATTGGTTCCAGGCAGAACATCCCATGTAACTGAGATTTCTTTTATTTCTAAAGGCCTTTCAATAGCGTTGCCTCCATCATGGCCCACGGGGCAGGCTGCCATGACTGTTCCTGCTTGGGTCATGCCATCGTAGACCGATCACTTTGGCCAGGGAGGCATGCTCTATAGAATGACAGCTGCTCTCATTGAAATCATGATTAGAACTTACTAAAAGGTACATTTCTCAGAAGGCAAAACAGTAGATGTTTATTGACACAGCAAATAATAATGCATTTATCAAACCCTCTAATCCAAAGGTTCAAAGTGCTTTAAAGTTTATTTACAGCTCAGTCTTCATAGGAACTCAATGAGGTAGTTATGTAGAAAATGTTTCATGCAGGAGATAAAGAAAATCAGCGTTCCTTTGGAGGAAAGCCTTGAAAATATTTGCATGGTCTCCCTGGTCTCTCTCCTCTACTAAGTACACAGAGAAAGAATCCCTTGAGTATTGCATCTAGAAGGCCAGGCAGAGTTGGTTCTGTTTGAACCAAATTGGAAAGGCATTTCAGAAATAAACTCTTAAGAATAGTTTTAATGGCTATATTCCACAGTAGCCTTCCACGATTTAATCCACTGTTGCAAAGTGGATACAAAGTTGAATGAAACTCAAAGAAGTCATTCCGCTAAATGGGATTATTTGAGTCTCCCTCAAATTTAACCTATGGGTTAAATGGCAAAGCATGCCTGCCTGCATATCTGAGCTTCCTCTACCTGGCTTCTGTGGGTGGGGGGATGGAGACATTCAAATCTTTTGGCCTGTTTTAATTGAACTTTATTCGCATCCTTTGTCCTGGGTTAATTTTGCTGGAAAAAACCAAGAGAAGCAGGTGTTTTCATATAGTGTAGCTGCCTTTGTTACCATGAGAGGCTATGATTAAGACAAATCTACAAACCTAGTTTTCAACTCTGGCCTACCTTTTGTAAATCCTTTGTAAAGATTTTTTGTTTTTGGTAAAACTAGCTTAGAATGTACAGCTTCACTTTTGGATAGATTCACATCATTTCTTCAAGTAAAAAGCACATTTGCTCTCAAGTGCATTTTAAAATTATTTTCTCCTACTTTTTTCCCCCACTGGTGTTGGAGTTCATAGGCTTCTAACTCAGGTAAGTTCTTAGTATTTCACCCAGGTGAACTGTGTGTTGAGGGCCAGATTTTCCTCTTTCCCCATTTCAGCATTTGCCTCTTGACTTCTCATTTTGCATCTCTGTCTCACTGGATTTTTCTTTCTCTGTTCAGGCCTTTCTCTAGAAATTTTTCTGTAGAGCATAAAGGAAGGATATAGTCTTGATTTGACTTTTGGTGCTGTTCTGTGGTGGGCAGGCACACACAAACCTACCCCCAAAGGCTGAAGGAGGAGAGTGGCCAAAGAGGCTGGCAAATCCACTTTCTCAGAAAGAAACATTTAATAGGGACTTATGAACAGAAGCCATGTCTTAGGTACCAGCCTCAAGAGGAGATGGTAGATCCCTGCACTGTTACCCACCCCCCAAGACCCAGGGCTTAGATACCTTAGGGAAGGTGTCTAATTGCGTATGACAATTGAAGTGGACACCTCAGGGAAAGGCAAGAATTTGCCTAAGGGCAGGATTTATGGTTAGCAGGTGTTTATGATGACATCAAGGTTGTTCTGACCTAAGAGCAGGATTTACAGTCCTGGAACTGAGGTTAATCAGATGTCAACATGACGGATTAGCATCCAAAGTGGAGTTGTGTTAGCCTCCGCAGGTGCTGGGGTGTGAAGGTGGGGAAAAGAAGGCTCCACCTCAAAATAAAGGAATACTAAGGAAGGGATGGATGATGAGAAATCCTGGAACACAGAGGTTAATTTCTGGCTTTCCCTACCCCCTAGAATGGGGTGAGGATCAGCATGTTGGAATCAGCTCCAACTCCAACTTCAGTGGTGTCATTTTGGTAGCTTGAGATTGGCCATAGTGAAAGTATTTACACCATGGAAATGGGCACACATAACAGACCTTTCTGGAGGGCTGGTTGCTGAACATTTACCAGCAAATCATAGGCATTTCCTATGATTTGAGGAATGTGCTTGTTTTATTACAACTAAGAGGCCTGAATTATGTCTTTGTAATAGATTTTATGTAAAAGGCCAATTTGTTTCTTTTCCCCTCCCCATATCAGATTCATTGTGTGAGATGAGGTGTCAGGAGGACAGGGGTGCAATCCAAGCTGTTCTTTCTATTTGGAACTCTCTTTCCAAGATAGCAGCTTGGTTCATATTCCCTCCTCCTTCTCTTCTAGTCTTTGCTCAAAAGTCACCATCTCAATGAGGTCTTTTCTGACCACCCATTTATCACTGCAACATGCTCATCACTGTACTTCCCTTCCTGCTTACTCTGAGATTTATTTTTATTTTCCATGTCCCCTCTCTTCTTCTAACATACTGTATACTTTATTTATTACATTTATTTTGTCTCTTATTCTGGAATATAAGCTCCTCAAACTCAGAAATCTTCGTTTGTTCACTGATATATCCCAAGCACCTAGAACAATGTCTAGCACATAGTAGAGGCTGAATAAATGTTTGTCGAATGAATTGAATAAATGAATAATCTCATCTCTAAACAAATTGGTATTGTAATTTGGGCAGGAGATATAGAATGGCAAATCCAGTCTTCTAATCTTCAAAATGTTGATATTTTGTTTTATGTCATGGGATTTTTTTTTACTAGGCTTAAATGGGATAAGACACAGGAAAGCAGTACAAAGTACAAAGAACTTCACCAAAGCAAAAGGCATTTGTATTGAATGTAATAAGTTCTTCATAAAAAGCAACCACATTATCTGAGCTCTAACTCAATGTTCCTTCCAGGAATTACCTTCAGAAGGAAGGAAGGATCTGGAAAGAAAAGGAAAATGAAAGAACAATAAGAAACAGAACAGGCTGCCCCGGACTGAGTCTGTTCTTGTTAATGTACTACCATTAACACAATGCCATTATTAAGATGAGCGTTAAAACTGCCCCTCAGGGTTGGCTAATGGCATGGTTACACCATAAAAAAGCTCTTGTTCTCTGGGAATTAAATGCTACTCTTTTGAAGTCAAGGGATTCTTATAGAATTAGAAAAAAATCAGTTGCTAACTGGTACCTGGAAAAGGAGATTCATCTCACATGGGAGGAAACTATTGACCTCCAAAGAGCTACTTCTATGCTAGAAGACCTAGTGATTGAAGAGTTTTATGTATTCATGAAATACCTGTGGCACAAACACCCAGTTGTAGTGTGGTTTTATAGAGAAAACTATAAAAGAAGTTGCTAAGGAGAACCAATATCCATCTATCCATCCATCCATCCATCCATCCATCCATCCAACTCTTCAAAAATGTTTAAAAGTGTAGACTCTGACTCAGACTTCTGGATGTGAATTTTTCCCCCACTACAGATTTATAATAATGTTTTGTGATTAAATGTCTCAAAAGGTAGTCATTTATGACAAGTGTCTCAGCTGACAGTGAAATTGTTGACTCCCCAGAGTGATAAGCACATGCATGGTGGACTGAGATGATAAAATGACACCTGCTGTGGCCAAGCACTCCCGAGAGCTGACAAGAAAGTGGAGCCAAAGGCAGCTGAAGACAGTGGCCATGCACTCTCCTGCAGAGGGACATAATACCTGCAAAGAAGCTGACCATGGCGAGATGCCTACAGAATCTCCAACTGTGAGAACTCTTGAGTCCTTTCCTTCAGCTGCTGTTGCCAGAGCCCTGCTGGAGAAAGAGCAGACAGCAGAGGGCTCTGCCCTGCCCCCAAAACAAAGACTTGCAGTGGTTTGTTCCCCCTCTTTCTTATTAATGCCTGTGTGTTGAATATATTTGCGTGATTGTTGATGTGTAAAAGCCTCACAATAAACCATGAATTTATAAGCATTTAATTGGCCACTGAGTCATTGTAAAACCTCTCAACCTCCACTCTCACCCCCATTGGAGTTAGCACAGCTTGGCTGATTAGAACCTGACATGAGAACTACTTAATAACTGTATGATCTTGGGCATGTTCCTTAAATTCTTTGAGCAATTTCCTCATCCATAAAATTGGAATAATACTAGACCCCACCTCATAGAGTTAGTCTGTGCATTAAATGAGTTAATATATGTGAAGCTCTTAAATAGAGCTTGGCATATAATAAGGACTATGTAAATACTGGTCTCTATAAACCAATATTTATAGAAACCCCACTAGGTACTTGTAAGAGATAGGAAAGACACTTCGGTTTTTCCTACTCTCAACACACCACTTCTGATCCCAGTTGTATGTGGAGGTTTTTGCCCGCACATCAACCAGTTCTCCAGCAGACACCAGCTGGTGTTATCCAATTCAATTCACATTTGACACTATCTGCCTAGAGATAGCATAATATTCCATAGGTTGAAGGCTCAGTCCTACCAGACTGCACCAGACTTCAAATGCCCATTATCACCTATACTTCTGATCAACTGGCTATAAATCTGAGCTCCCATGACCCACTCCTTGGGTTTGATTAATTTGCTAGAGCAGCTCACATAACTCAGGGAAATACTTATGTTGTCAAAACTGTAAGGGGGTTTCGGTCTAGGTCCAGTTACTTGTTGCACAAAGATCTAATCATTGAGACAACAAAGATCCAGCCATTGAGATATCAAGGGTTGCCAAGGAAGGAAGGAATTTTTTAATACAACAGACCTCTTGTCGGGAGTAGATGCCTCAAATTCATCTCCATCTTTCCAATGGAGATCATGGGCTTTTAAAGGAGGGGCCACATACCTTGGGGCAGATTGTAGTGTAACTAACAAGGGGCTACGTGCATTGGGGGCAGGTTTTGGTGTAACTAACAAGGGGACAGGTTGCAGTTTTTGGGAGATGTTGAATCTTGGTGTTAGGAAGTCTGCCCAGAGACCTTCAGAATCTCAGCTCCTTTGTCTTGCAAAGAGTCCACCATTTCTGGGAAACAACTCAAAGTTCAAGTAGTTAGTTAAGGCAGAGGATTATTAAAAAACTTACAGGGGTCATGGAAATTTGTTCATAGAGCCAGTTACATTTACATTTACCCATTTATTCCAAAGGATATTTTAAAGGACACAGATGAGCAGCTAGATAAAAAAGATGCATAGGGTGAGGCATGTGGGATGGGGTTTGGAGCCCTCTCTGGCAGGCTGTTCTCCAGGAACTTCTATGTGTTCAGCTATCTGGAAGCCCCCAATCTAGTCCTTCTGGGTTTTTATGGAGGCTTCATTACATAGGCGTGATCGATTACAACATTGGCCATTGGTGGTCAACTCAACCTTCAGCCTCTCTCTCCTCCACCAAGGTTGGGGGGTGGGGATGAAAAGTGTTAATCCTCTAACTCTTCCTTGGTCTTTCCAGTGGCCAGCCCCCATCCTGAAGCTACCTAGGGCCCCCAGCCACAAATCATCCCATTAGCATACAAAATACTCCCATCACACTGGAGATACCAAGGGTTTTCAAAGCTATGTGCCAGGAAACAGGAGGGAAACAAAATATATTTATATATCTTATTATAAATTGCAGTATCGCAGTACCAGGCACACTTTTCCCTGCTGTTAAATATTCACTTACAAGAACAATTTCAATAGTTGCATAGTATTCTATGAACTATATATATGGATATATCTTAGTACAGTTCTTTTCAGATTATAGCCTGTGTCAGAGTCACCTGGAGAGCTTGTTCAAGCAGATTGCTGGGAGTTTCTGATTGAGTAGGCCTGAGACACTTCCAATAATTTGCATTTCTAACAAGTTCCCGGGTGCTGCTGATACGGCCCTTGGGGACCACACTTAGAAAACCACTACCTTAGTCTATTTAACTAATTTCATATTTTTGAATATTTTGTTTTCAAGGTGTAACTCTGCTTAAACCCTTTAGCTTCAGGAAACTTCTGGGCTACCAGAATTCTTATCAGTCACTGACAGATAATTGTGAATTATTTTATCAGATTGATGAAGACAATAAATAAGACAATTTCTAAGTTCCCTATACCAAGTACCTCTTAGGCATCACTTTAGATCCTGTTAGCCTCACCTCTGTCTTGTCTGGCCACTGCCATGGGGACCACTGTGGTTCAGGAGAGCTCAGACCAACTTCGTGCAGATCCAAGGAGCCAGCCATGCCTCACTGCTGGCCTTCACTCCTAAGCTCTGAACACCACCCTACAGCTTCTCTGTTGATGCCTCAGCTGGGGCATTCCTCATGTCAACCTGAAATAAATGAAAGGATCAGAATCCAGTTTTAAAGAGTTTATTCAAGCTAAAATCTATGAATGGCCATTAGGGAATATACAGACTCCAGAGAAACTGAGTTGGTGCTTTCAAGTTAAAAGTTAAGTTCTTGCTTAGATAGGAAGAAAACAAAAAACTTTAACAAGATGACAAAATTTTCTATATAAGGTTGGCTTAAGAATTGCAGCAAACAATTAGTTACAGTTTTTATCCTTTTCTGCATGGCTTGTTTTCTTTTCCTTACAGCTGGCATTCATTTTCTTCCCAATGTAAGAGTATATTTAATGTTCTATCTTAAGACAATGTGGCAGCCATGAAGTCTTTGTGTGAGACAGGTAAGAGAGAAGTTAATCTGTGATGGAAATCAACAGTGACGAGGAAAGGGCACCCTTCCCTGGCACCCTTTAGTTATTTACAACATTTAAAAAAAAAATAATGCCAGTAAGGAAGAAAGCAAATCTAGCATCAAAGAAACAAAGGTTATAGCTGCCTGCCATGTGACTCAGACCTCATGATAACATTCTTTTAAGTCACAAAATAGTTTAGAGTTCTAACAGCTTAGATTCTGAATTACTTATTTTCACATTCGGGTATCCGATAGGCTCTCAGGTTTCACTCCATTGGAGGAGTTAATGTCCCACCCTTCATGTTGGTAAACTCCACCATGCATCTCTCTTTACTTCACCCCTCCCCTCAGCCATCTCCCTGGGATCGCTCTTCCCAGTACAGTATTCTCTTTAAATCCTTGTTTCAGACTCTGCTTTCTGGGGAACTGGGTTGGGCAATCTTTTTCAGTGCAAAATGTAGATGTTATGACCACTTTCCTCCATGTTTGCTTAGTGAGAGAAAGGCAGAAAACAGAGGTTCTTAGATTGGGATAGGTGAATCAGGCTTTAGGAGGCTGTGAACTCTCTAAAATTGTACCCAAAATTGTGTAGGTGCATGCATTTTTTCTGGGAGAGTCTACTGCATTCAACAGATCATCAAAGTGAGTAATCAGTAACTGAGAGTAAAAAGGGAGAAGAAAGAGAAGGAAGAATTTCAGATCTAAGGCAGTGTTTTCAGTGTTTGAGCTAGAGATGGGGTACCATGTGTATATGTCTGGGTAGCTGGGGGTGATGCTACCAGTGGGGGGTGATGGCACCAGGAAGAGGAAAAGGGTAGGAAAAAAAGGGTAAGAGTATGCAGGGGCAGAAAGGCATGATACCCTTTCTTACCCACCATAAGGGTCATGGCTGACACTCCTGTAACAAAAGATAGCGTAAGAAGAGAAAAGCATAACACATTTATTTAATCAATGTTTTATGTGACAGAGGAGACTTCAGAAATGAAGACCCAAAGACCCGGGGAAACTGTCTACTTTTATGCTTAGGTTTGATGAAGAATGGACAGCCGTGTGGAGATATGACTGGACAAAGGGTATGATCTAATGCTAATAGACAGGGGCAACCCAGCAAGGCCTGTCTGTTCAGATCCTTTTTGGCCTCTCCGTCTAACATGGGTATTGGGGAGGATCTCCTGAAATGAAGGTCTTCAAGGAAGAAGTGAGAAGGGAGAGAGTGACCTTTCTAGGTTTTATGACTTATTTGTGGCATTCTGGTTTCCATGTCTTTCTTCAGGGAAGAAAGAGGGGAGGAGACAGGAGGATGGGAGAAGGTCAGAAAGACATCACTTTTGAGGTCCTTCCAATATTCTTTAGTTCAAAGTGCTCAGCATTCCAAGGTGCTATACTTTGGGGCATCGTGTTCTGAGCTCCAACAAGTAGGTGGGAAACCCATTTCTCTGACGTTCAGCCTGACCTAGGACAGTAGCTGGCATTCACTCTAGGCCTTTGCCAAATGTTCAGATAGTCCACACTGAATATCCACATCAGAACTTTCCCCTCTCTGCAATGGAGGCCTCAGTTTCCTGATTTGTCAAGGAAGGCTGTTGGCATCAGTGATTTCTCAAGAACTTTCAGCAAGAAAATATTGGCATCCTCTAGTTCCTGTCCCTGTGGTTTGATTTTTAGTGGCTGTTCCTTTAGGAAGATCTAGCATCTCCTCATTCTGCCAGAAGTAGTAGAAGAAGGAAGAGGCAGATTTCCTGAGAGCACAGCCCTGTCCTCAGCTAGGGGCCCTATTACCATCTGAAGTGTCACACTGGAATGAAAATTACATTAATCGAATTTTGGGAGTTTGTGCCTTTGGAGCAGACAACCAGAGAGTCAAAATATAATTTACATACTGATAAGAGTTGAAAAATGATGCCTTCTAATAAACAAAATGCCTGCAACTGGTCTGGCTTGATATTAGCATAAAAGTGTTAATCACATTGGCGTAGGGTTGGAAGGCTGGGTAAATTCGCTCCTAAAAATCCATGGAAATAGATAGCTTTCTCCACTGCAGTTTACGGGTAAGGTGACAGGCCTGAAAGCAGAACCAAAGTCTGATTAAAGACCAATGTTTTGACCCTGCTGTACTGGGTGGATGAGAGCCCTGAAGAGTGGGACAAGGAAACCCCCAACATCTGGGAAGTGGCAGCCTATGATGGCCTTGGCTGGAAGCTCCCAGTTTGGGGAGGACTAAGTCTTTCTCCTCCCTTCCCCCTGGAATGTGAGTGCTCAACAGCTCTAGGTAGGCCAGATGTCTGCCAGCTTCACAGGACTGTTTAGAAACTAAAACTATTTTCATAATGCCACCTAGCTACTTTGATTGACTTCTGCCTGCCACCGGAGTTGTCAGGTTGTTTTAGGCTCAGGTCACTTTGCCTTTCCTGGTTTTTTTCCATCCTCTGATAAGGGAATGAGGTCACAAGGTCATGATCAGGTGTGTGTGTGTGTGTGTGTGTGTGTTAAGATGAAAATGACTTTGTACATGAATGTTCATAGCAACTTATGACTAGTAGCCCGAAGTGGAAACAATGCAAAAATTCATCAACAGATGAATAGATAAACAAATTATGGTCCATCTGAACAATGGAATTCAGTCATAAAAAGGAATGAGGTACTGATACGTGTGGCTGAATCTCAAAAACATCATGTTAAGTGAAAGAAGCCAGACACAGAGGATCACATATTTCAAGATTACATTTATGTGAAATATCCAGAAATAAGTAAATCAGATCGGTAGTTTCCATGTTTTATGGCTTGCTTTGGAGGAGCAGGAAAGGAATTGGGGAGAGATTGCCTAATGGGTACAGAGTTTCCTTTTGGGGTGATTAAAAGGTTTTGGAAGTTGATGTAGGTGGTACATACACAACATTGTGAATATACTAAATGCCAATGTATTGTCGCCTTTAAAATAGTTAATTTTTCTGTTATGAGAATTTCACCTCAATGAAAAAGAAAACCTGATTATTCTGAATGCAGTGTGGAGCATGGCTTAGAAGGGGTGGGTTTCAAGTTTAGTGAAATAGTCCAGGTGAGAAACTGTGATAGCTTGCACTAAGGTGGCGCCTAGGAAGGTGGAAAGGAGAGGATGGATCTGGGAGATGTTTGGAGGTAATTGTAAGGAACACACTTGCTAGAGTGGACCCTCATACCACAGGAGCCCCCGTGTGGCATAGAGATAAAGGGTAGACATGAAACGGGAATCATTCCTCCCTGTAGTGTTCAGCTGACTTCCTTGCTCTATGCACCTAGTACCCCTTGATTTTATATATGCACGTACAGTAAAATATGTTCTATCGGCAGCCATTGTGCAGCTGTGTCCTTGTGGAGAATTTTAGGTTTCCCGTGGGAGAAAACATCTGGGAGTTTGTGTATTGATCACATTTCTATCATCACATCGTGTCTGAGATGCCTCCCTTGAAGTGAGGACCAGCTGTGTCGGATACTGATCTAGCCGTGGGTGAGTATATCACACGCTCACACCACGTGCCCCTAGGCTAACAGCATGCGCTGTGAGGTGCAATAGCAATGGAAGAGTCAATATGCTTGTTGAAACCGGAGGGAAAATCTATGACGTGCTTTTCCTGAATACTCTCAGGAAAGTGCAAATGAAAGGAAAATCATTCACACTGACCCTATGTAATTAGACCAGGTGAATTCTTTGCCTTCCTCATTCCCATATTGAGCCTCTCCAAGATTAGCTTTTGGGATATACTGTTTTTCCTACAATAGGAGAAACTTGTCTTGAGTATCTTCTGTTTCTGTTGTGAAAACAGCCAGATTAATGGGGCATTGATTGGCAGTGGACCGGTCCAGCAAAGCCCATTAATCTGAACGTATCGTGTTTGAAATTGTTGTTCAAAAGCCTCCTTCCCCCTCCCTCTCTTATCATCTTTCTCCCAAATAAAGAATCTTATTATTTTAAAAATTTCTAAAGCAAGGAAGGCCCCAGTAAGTGTGTTTATCAGGGATTAATCTCCTTCCTGGGAGATTTAAGGTCCTCCGGGTGGGCCTTGCTGCTAAAACCATCCTGAGTATACAATTATCTTGTAATAAGCATGGTCTCCATCACTATTGTTTAATAGCTTTATTAGATTGCCTAGGATGAAGGCTGTCCCAGGCCTAGACAAAGACAACTCAGACAGTTCTGTTGGAAGAGCAGGCAGCCAGGAGCAGAGTGACACTCCGGGCCTGGAGTGTTGAATGGATGCTGGTCTCAAACTCTCTGGGCCTGCTCTGCCCTCAGGGCACTGGCCTCCGCCTTGGTATGCTGAAGTGTGAGTTAGTGTTTGAGTGCTCCTGACTTCCATCTTTACATGTATTTTTTAAATAGTGTGAGATGTGGGAGGGGTCACGTAGGAAGACAAACCAGAAACCAGCAGTGAAACATGAAAGTATTTAAGAAAAAAAAGATGGAAGAGAGATTTTCAAAGTAGAACTTCAGAAAATCTTAGAGAAGACATATATATTTTCTCTTTCTTTTAATTTTTTGATTACTCAAGTCATGTGTAAATAAATCATAGTTATAAAAATTTATGTCACATAGATGGAGCTAATGATTTGCATCCACCATCTAAATAGAGATCATCCTCTCCTTCCTGCTCCCTCCTTCCTCACGGCACTCTGGAAACTTCACTAAGAACAGAATTCCTGCACAAAAATAAAATTGTTGTTTGTACATTATCCATGCATTGAAGAAATTTGGGCCGCGTTTGAACATACCACAAGCTGAATACTTCTTTAGAAAACTTCATGTTACTTTACTTTAAAGATTCCCTGGCTTAATGCTGGCAACAAATTTTATAATAATGTTACGAAAAATCCAATGACATGGTTAGACCATAGAAGGGGTGGAAGTCTAAATGAAGAAAGCAGTTCAGTTCCTGGATCAAAGAGACAGTAATCGCATCCCAGCTGTGAGGACTGGAACACACCTTCCGCGCCAGCCCATCTGACTCCCTTGTTTTGCAGATGAGGAAACTGAGGTCTTTCCAAGATGAGGATTTTCTCGGCATTGACCCACCTGCTGCCCATTTATCATCCTTGATATTCAAAGTGGTCCCTTCTGCCAATCAAATTGAATATTCTTTTACCTTTTGATGAACTCAGCTTGGTCATCCCATCGCCCTTGACACACTCTGCTAATTCATTCAACAAATAGTCCTGAGCACTCACTGTGGCAAGCTCTGGGGGGGAGGTGGGGACCAAGACAGAGAGACCAGGTCTCTGCACTCAAGGAGCCCACCAAGGACACTAGTGATTATGTTATGTGAAGCCCTGTAATAAAGGCAAAAATAAATAAATGCTTATTTTTATGCCTTCGTGGGTTTTTTCCTGCTTTTAATTCTCTTTCCATTCCTTTCTACCTCTTGTATTATCCTTTATGATCTAACTATGCATCCAGACTACTCTACCCCACAATGGTTTCTTCTCTCTTACGCCCTTTTTATGCTTATAGTTAAGGTGACAAAATTTGGGAGGTTGATTATTGTCTCAGTAACAGTAGGCTAGATTACACTCGGGTAACAAGCAGTCTTCACATCTCTGTGGTTTTACATAACAAGATGTATTTCTCATTTATACGACATCTGCCACGGAGGTCAGCAGGAGACCTCTGTTTGTTGGAGTCACTCAGGGGTCCAGGAAGACAGAGGAGTGATCTTGACAGGTATTTCTGTGATTAAAGCTACGAGGAAAGGGAGGCTGGAGTTGAGCTAGTAATTAAACGTTTTCAGTGGAAAAATAACATCCATCATTTCAGCTCACATTTCATTGTCCAAAACAAGTCACATGGCCACACCTCACTTCTGAGGGCAGGGTGGAGAAAAGAGCAATCCTTTCTTAAGTGTGGAAGGAAGAGAATCTGAATATTTATGAACATATAAATGATTCCCACAGTTATATAGTTTTTATTAGTCTGCTAGTATTTCAAGTACATTTGTCATACTTTACCAAATTATAAGAACTTGAAGGTAGGGGATTGTGTCCTTCTTATTTTGTGAAACCATAGTGTCCAACACACACCACCAGGCGCTTAATACATTTTTGTTTGATGTTTTGCTTTGAGATTTTGTAAAATCCTGTTTAATTCAACCCAGTTTACATTTTCTTCAGGAGGTTCCAGGCAGGAAACTTGAACTCTCTGAGGTCTTTTCTAATTCTCAGAGCTGTCTAAATGTCTCCAGCGATCCTCAGTCATTTAACACCACTCCCAAACACAGTCATTTTCCCAGCTACTAACAAACGGGGCGAAATGACACCTCACATCGATCAAGCATCAGGAGTGCACAGAAAGATGACCTTCGAGATTCCTTCTGAGAGTCTTTAAAGTTTCTTTTAAGGAAGATGGTGATGAAATAGAGCCTGTACCTTTAAGCCTGCTGACATACTCCTGCATCGCAGGGCTAGCAAATAGCTCGGCACTGGTGTTTAAGAAGCTTCTGTATCTTGGGGTCTTGAATCCATCCACCAAGCCCTGTTCACGGCCACCCAATTCCTGAGCTCTCGCTTCACCTCTTGTCTGTTTTGCATCTGGAAATGGGTGCTTCAGACAGACTAATAATTCAGTGTTCTTTCAAACTGATTCTTTAAGTTTTCATTCAACATTTATTTTAAGAAAAGGCTGCTTGGGGAAGAATGGAAAAGCAGGATTACTGATGGTAATGCTCAAATATTCCTCTGTTGCCCTAAAACAATCAGCTCTGGCCCTGTGTCAGTTACGACATAATACTACGTAACAAATCAATCCAAAATTAGTGGCTTAAAGCCATAGCCACGTATGCGTCTGTGGGTTTGCTGGCAGCCCGCAGATCTGGCCAGGCCGGGCTCATTCACGCAGCTGTTCAGCGCATGCATCAGCTGAAGCCTGCCTGATCCACGGTGCCCACAGCTGGGACTGTGTACCTCGCCTCCACGGGTGGGTCTGTCCCATGCCCGTGTTCCACACATCTTTCAGGCAGGCCCACCTGCACGTGTTCTCATGACAGTGCCAGGGAAGCGAGAGAGGAAGCAGGATTGCTCACACAGTGTTTGGAGCATTTCCGTGCGTCAGATTGGCTACTATCCCATTGGCCCAAGGAAGTCACACGACCCAGGCCTGCATCAGAGTGGGCGGGAACTGAGGCTGTCAATGCACCGGAGCCACCGCAGACCCCGCATGTGCATCTCCCACACTGCACAATCAGAGCCCTGCAATGAATTGGACCCACTCTCTCAGAAGCCAGTTTACTGTGGAAGGAAATTTATGTTCTCTTGCTGCATATTTGGGAAATTACTAGGATCTCACAGTGGATGATTGGGCACCAGCTGGGAGAGGTAAACGCAGGACTGGGACCACTGGATATTTCCGTCATATAGTTTTGAGACTCTGGCCACTCTGAAATAATAGAGCACTCCTGTTGAGTAATGAGGATTGGGTCATTATCATCATCATACTGGTTGGTGCATTTGCAGGTAGATGGTAAAACTCATGTTTTCCCTCTTGCTAGGACTTGAACTTAGAAGGGAACGGCAGGGCGTGCAAGGTTTTCCATATTATGGCTTCACCCCCTAAGGAAGTGCCATCCGTTTTGGAGAGCCAATAATGTCCTCCGTTGGAATTCAAGAGCCACTAAAGTGATATAATGCAAACAGCTTTTTATCAAAGGCCACAGAAACCAATTTATATGCTGTGATTTCCTGACCCTCTCTACCTTTTCTAACTATAGGAGATAAATGATAACTATTACTAAAATATTACAGAGTTCCAGAGGGAGACCAGAACCTCTTCAGCACTGCCTTTGTATCATGTTATAAAACTTCTCTTTCATTTGGCAGGAAATGCGGTTTTCTAAAATAGTTTTTGGAGTCTGCAAAGAAATGCCTTGTTTGGAGTGAGTTCCTTATCTCACGTGAACTGGGACCTGCCTGTCAGCTAGGCGGGCCACATTGATTGCATCTCTCATGCAGTGCCAGGGGCAACCAGACTGTTGCTTAACAAGGATGCATAATAGCTAATTGCATTTTAGGCCATTGGTTTGTCACTGTGACAGTGCCAAGTAACGGTTTCAAAAGTGAAGCAATGAAGCCAATTCTGACTCACTTATGAGCCTGAAAATCATACAACAGCCTGCTCCCCAGGAATATGATGTTCCCAAGGATTTTGGCTCATATGGTAGACTATCCTGTCCACTGCCAGATGTGATTGAAATCTGTGTCTAGAATATATTATGGATCCTTGGTGTCAATCATCAATTGTCATAATCCTCAAATGTACTTGCTTAGTCTTTTCCCACATTCTGCATCAATAGCCTATAGAGACAAAGCCTGCACACGAGAAAGGCAGTGTTTAACCTTCCTAATTAGTGGCTTTGGATTAAAGAGCATCTCCAAGGTGCTCAGAAGGAAGAGATTCTAAGGAGATTCTACACATTGCGCTTTTGAGATGCTTTGCATGCTGGTGTATAATTTGCAAGTACATAAGGAAGCGAATGCTCAGAATATAATGTTCAGATCTCATCTATTTATGTTTGTATTTATTAAGTTCTTTGTAAATCTCAATTTAGCAGATGTCTTCTGACTCAAAATAAAGCTCTTCATGAGGGAGTCAGTGTGGCTGTACAACAAAAGTCACATTATCATCTGAGTACAAATATTTGCAAAATAGAACAAACTGGAAAATTGAGGGGAAAAAATATCCACTGGAATTTGTGACTCATTAAATTCTCATGTGCATGACATATTGTGAAAAACTTTGTTCAGTCCTCGGTTCAAAGGATCCCTTCCCTCCTCCTTTCTTGGCCCTAATAAAAACTTTATGGGAATGTGTGTGTTTGTGTGTGCCCTGCCATGCTCCTCTGCACTCTTTTTGTACTAGATAATGTTTCTAGAGGCAGTTATGGTGTGTGTGTTGCAGTTCATGTTGCAAGGTCCACTGGCAGGCTTATCTCTGAAGGGGTGTGCAATGGCTTTGTGCCCGTAACAGCCTGTTCCTCACCCATGCCCTAGTCCTTGTCCCCGAGATGACATCTCTCCCGTATCCACCTCTTTCCTCTCTTCTGAACTGGCTTGTTCTGTCTTTGGCCACTAAATGTCATTTAGTTACAGCATACGTGGTGTTTGGGTTATCTCGGCTCTGGTTTCAGTCCGAGATGTTGACATTCAGACCTCTATCAGTTCCATGTTCTGTAATGTTTGGGCAATCTTATTTCACCTCTGCATTCATCTGAGGCTTGAGAGGTCCTGGCTTCCCTGGGAAGTAAACTGAGGCAGAAAGTGACAGTGAGGTGGCATTTACAAGTCTCTCCAGGGCTTCAGCTTGACCAAGCTAGTTACGTTCCCCCAAATAAAAGTCCTTTGCTAATATGCTATGCTGCCTCCACCAATGGAAGGATCCAAATAATTCTCAACCTGATTTATGCTTTTGGTGTTTTTTACCTCTAGAGCTATGAATTCCATATGTTTATTACCCACTGGGAAAAGTAATGCTTTTACTTTCTCTAAGATAGCATCCTTCAAGCCTTGGTTCTAGAATTTTGGTGCTCTGGACTCTGATGACTACATCATCACTTTTCTGAATTTACAAGTATATGTGAGTTTCCTTCAGACTTTGAGTTTCCAGATCTGAGGATCTTATTTACCATTATTTGACAATGTTCCTACACATGGGTGCACATATAACGGAAGGCAGATGTTCTGGCCAACAATTCTTCCTGTGGAGTGTTCAGAAAAGAATTGCTTTTCTTCGTAGTTTGCAACAGCAGGAAAGACCCCTGTGTGAGGTTCATTTTCACCATTCACTGTCTTCTCAGAATAAGCCCACCATGTCCCACGTCCACGCTTCCTACCCAGTGAAGTGTAAACATGGCGACATGTGGTTTACACTTTCTGGTATTATATTTAAGTGTCCTATTGAAGCATTATTTTCTGTACTGCCAATTGGTCTCTCCTGTTGGCATGTTGATAGGTGGACTCCCACATTACGAATCATCCCAGTAGAGATGGGAAGTAGGTAGCTGGATACTCAGTTCTGGAGTTCAAAGGAGAGATCATAGGTGGAAATATAAAGTTGGAGTCATCGGATTGAATGATATTGAGGCCATGGATAAGAGCCCCAACAGTGAGAGGACAATGTCAGTATAACTCACTCACAATGACATTTCAATTCCACGCAACTGATGTTCTACTCGTCACCTGATCATGCTTATTTGTTCATGCTGTCACTTACACAGCACCGCATCTTCTGGTATAAAATTTCCTAGTCTCCTCCAAAGTTTTAATTTTTAACCATGGTTGATGGTGTCTTTCTTGGTAATTACAATTAATTGAAAATGTTGTTCAGAAAGTCTTTTTTCCTCCCTGGCAGTTAGGGAGACTGTGCCTCTCCAAGAGCCTCCGTCCATCTCTCTCGCTCGCTCACTCTTTCTTCCCTCCATCCCGCCTCTTTCCTTGCCTGGTTCTGAAGTCCTGAAGAGAATTGTGCAAAAGTCACCATTATCTCAGGGCTAGGAGAAGCAACTAGGCCCTAGTAGGCAAATACTTCTCAGGAGCACAGTCAGCAGCACACTCGTCCTGATTTCCACTCCTTTCTCTCGGTTTTTTTTTTAAGAGACTGTGTCTCACTAATATCACCCAGGCTGGAGTGCAGTGGTTATTCACAGGCATGACTAACTCACACTAAAGCCTAGAACTCCTGGGCTCACGCAATCCTCCGGCGTCAGCTCCAGAGTAGCTGGGCCTACAGGAGCATGCCACTGCGTCCAGCTTCTCCCTAAATTTCAGTCATTGCCATACCTGTGAGCCTCGGCCTTCATCCTGGTCTCAGCCATTGTTTCTGCTTTCCTCGGGCCAACGAACAGTGTCTGTGTGGATGAATGAGGTTTCTCAAAGTTCTCCTGCTATTTTCCCACTATCACATCTTCTTTCACCTGCATCAAAAGTCCAGGGAAAAGTGAACATAAGTTACCTCTCATACACTAAAATGACAAGTGAAATTGGGTAAACTATATTTAAGGGCACACATGTGACCTAGGTAATAAGTTTATAATATAGCCAAGGGAAAACATTTCCTCTGTTTTTCCCAGTAGGGCATCAGAGGAAAGGACAAAGATTTTTGGAGACGAATAGCCATTGAGAGACTACTGGGGGCAGTGGGGGAGGGGAGAAAGCTGTTGGGATATTATTTTCAAATAAGTGCATTTACTAAGAAAGAACCATAAGCCAATTTCAAATACAATATGAAAAACAACTCTGAGGAGAGTTGAGAAAAACACTTAAGAAGGAACATGTGAAATCTGTAGCAGTTTCTGCAAACTGAAAGAGTTGTTCTTAGTTAGAGCTTGATGTTATGCTGAGGTCCCTAAGAACATTAAGAACATGTAGAATTTCTCGAGCATGTGCAGTGGGGTGCCTCGGAGTACGCATTCAGTGATGGCTTCAGCTCCAAAGCCAGTGGAAGTTATCCAACTGCTTTCAGGATTGCCCTGTGTGGGATGGTGTTAATCTTGGGTTTCACGTTTGTGTTCATAACGACACTGACTCTGCTCAGTGACTCATAATTGTGTGCATGCTATCATGGGTGTGCCACTGGAGGCATGCTCATGAGATTACAGAAACTTCTTGATGATTCTAAAAGATTTGATGAGATTTATGGGTCAAAAGATTGCAGGATGGCTTCCTGTTCTATTCCTACACCTTAAATTAGAATATGTTCTGGTTTATTTCTAGGACACTGCCAATGTGTGTCTGTGTGTGTGTGTGTGTGTGTGTATCTTTTATGATAAAATAAGAATGCCTATTTTCGATTTGGTAGAAAACTCCACTCAGATCTCCAAAAAAGTAACTCTAAATTCACTTAGTAAGAACATATTCTTATTAGAGCTTGACTGTGGCTGAAAGGTGAGGGATGAAAAGAAATCCTGGAGCTAGCAGGCTTGTGCAGGACACTTGCATTCATTGCCAGTATCCACTCTCTTGTTCCTGTAGCCCCAGATCCTGACACCGCACTCTCAGCCTCTGTCAGTTCCTGCCAGTTGTGTCCCTGCTCTGCTGTGGGTATCAACACTTTCACCCTGTGGGGCTAGAACTGCCTGATGACTGAGCATAGACATTTAGAGCCACCTTTACATTCTACGAGCATGAATGTCCACCAGCAGGTGATGCATGGATTTAATCTGTTACCTGAAGGGGCAGTCCTTTGGTTATCAAAAGGGCCCTGGGTACCTAGGAAGCTGGGCCCTCTTTTCCTCCTCATCACTACGTGTCCTGTCTGTGTGAGGATGTTTCTGTCCCAGTTTTGAGTCCGCCCACTGCAGTGGTCTCAGTGGTGCTCACAGGCAAGCCAGCTCACAACACACCAACATATCTGACGTAGGACATTCTCACTCCCATACGTCTTCTTGGATTGCTATTGATTTCATTGGGTAGGTTACAGGCTAAACTATGGTCTCCTCTAAGTTTCCACAAACAATTTTAGGTCAAGAGACAATAATTCTGACAGCACTGTGTTATTAATAGCATAAAGTCAGTTGACTCATCCACTGCATGAAACAGAATACACAGTGAGCTAGATTTTCTCCACTGTGGCTCCCCGCCTCTCCCGGTTCCCTCTGGAGGCATGTCGAGCTCGTGGGGTCATTGCCTTTGTGACAGCATGATGGCAGGGGAGCTGAATCAGGTTGAAAGAGCTGAATGTCTCTGGGCTGAGTCTTCACAGTCATTGCTCTGGCTTTACAGTCATTACTCTGGAAAGTCAAGCTACAGGCTCCATCGTCTCATTATTTCGTATACCCATCTCCTCTGCCTTCCCTGCTACCAAAGATCACCTCTTTCTCCAGAACCCTGCTCCTACCTTTGTATTTGCTCTCTCCTACATCACCAGCTTCTCCTTTCGGGCTGGTGACTTCCGTCAGCATGTAAATGTGCTCTAACATCTCCCCCGATGAAAGACTTTCCCTTGGTCCCATTTATCTGCTCCCCCATAGCTGAGCTTTTGGAATGCATTATCCATACTCACTGCTTCCATCTCTTTGACCCTCATTCTTAGTTTAACTCAAGTTTCGGCCCCAGCACTCCCACTAACACCGTTCTCCTTAAGGGTACGGATGTTTCCCGTGCTGCTGATCCAAAGGCCTGTTCTATGTTCTCCTGTGATTTGAACTTCTGGCAGCATCAACCGCTCCAGCTGTTGGCTGGCCGGCCCTTCTCTGCATCTATCAACACTTTCATCTCTTAGCTTCCAAAAACACTGAACTCTCTTGGTTTTCCTCCAACATCACTGACTGTTCTTTCTCAGTCTCTTTTGCTGGTTACTCCTTCTCTACCTAATGTCCAAATGTTGGCACATTTTGGAATTCAGTCCTGAGCTCTTTTCCTTTTCCACTCATGCTTCCCCCTCGAGGTTTTAATATAATATTCTCTGGTTAAGCCTAACTTAGACTTATCCCCTGAGCTCCTTACTCACATGTCCAGTTGATGGAATTTGGATATTTGTCCCCTCCAAATCTCCTGTTGAAATTCAATCCCCAGTGTTGGAGGGGGGCCTAGTGGGAGGTGTTTGGGTCATGGGGTGGATCCCTGAGTGAGTTCTTGATCTATTACTGCAAGATCTGATTTTTAAAGAGAGCGTGGCACCTCCTCCTCTCTCTTGCTCTCTCTCACACCTGTGACACACCTCTTCCCCCTTTACCTTCTTCCTTGAGCAAAAGTTTCCTGAGGCCCTCACCAGAGCAGATGCTGGAGCCATGCTTCTCGTACAGCCTGCAGAACTGTGAGCAAATAAACTTCTTTTCTTTGTAAATTACCCAGTCTCAAGTATTCCTTTATAGCAATGCAAACAGATCAATTCACCAGTTACCTACCATTTCTTCCCATATAAATGTTCAAGTGGCTTCTCAAACTTACTGCATTCAAAATGGAGGGGTTTATTTCTTTCTCTCATAAACCTAGTATTTCTCTAGAGTTAACCTTCTCAATCAATGGCATCCCCAAACTTTCAGTTGCTCAAGCCAAAAGTACAGGCATTACACTTGACTTTCCCCTTTCTTTCAACCATTCTCTCATTCAACCCACCAGCAAACCTTGTTGATTCTACATCCATAAGAGATTTAAAATCTGACGAGTTCTCCCATCTTCACCACCACCACTTATGTCCCAGTCATCATCATCACTTACCTGAATCTCTACAGTTGCCTCCTAACTGGTGTCCTTGTGTCCAGTCTTGCTCCCTTTCAACTCATTCTCTAGGTACCAACCAGATCGATTTTTTAAAATAACAAAACCCAGATATGTCACTTCCCTGCTTAAAATTCTTCAATAACTTCCTGTTTCTCTTAGAATAAATTTTGAACTCAACCTTGATCTATAAGGTCATGCCAGATTTGGCTACTGTACACCCCCGATGTCATTCTATATATGCTTCCCTCTCATTCACGGCTCCCTGACCACATTGCCCTGTTATTCAAATACACCGAGCCCTCTCCAGCCTTCAGGGCTTCTCATTCCCTGTTTCTAAACCTCATTCCTTCCTGTTCATACAGCTGTCTCATTCTCACCCTTTAGGTCTCAGCTCAAATATTACCTTGCTGGAGGACCTTTTCTGGCACGGTGGGCTTACTTTGAGAGGACAGGGAATGATGAGAATGAGCCTCAGACAGGGGTATTTCCTGCTGATGGAAACTACAAATAAAAGCAGTTCTTTTCTAAACACTCTGGAGGAAAAAAATTTTGGCCAGGCATCTATCTGTCTTCCCAGTTATATCTGCATCCATGAATAGGAACATTGTCAATGATCTCTGTTACTCTCCATCACCTCACCTGGCTCTTCCTTCCTATTATAATCTGTAAATATCTTATTTATTTAGCTATTTACTTGCTTATTTTTTGTCTCTCCTCTCCATTGGATTGAGAGCTCTATGAGCAGGGGACCTTGTCTGTTTTTTTCATCAGCATAATGCCTGTCATGTAATTGGTACCCTGCAAATGTTTGTTGAACAAATGAGTGAATGAGTAAATGAATGAGTGGCTGTCTCTGGAAACGATACTGTTCTAGAGCCTCTTCAACATCAGTTTGCCTTTACCCCGCCTGAAGGTTTTACTCCCATACCTGGTACCAATTTCCCAAACAAGAAAAAGCAAAATGTTAAGTGCCCAAGTGTTACGTTCAGTATAAAGTTTGAAAGCACTATATTTAGAAAAAGTTGGCAAACATAAGCTTTTAAGTTCAATAAAATTCTGGCATGGTAACAATACTAATGGACACAGTGAGCTCAAGTTGATATCTAGACAGGGAGTTTCTGACCATTTGTATTATAGACATCTATTAAGAAACAGGCAGATCTTGGAGAATAAAACATAGCAAATAAAATTTAGTAGATTGAGGAAGACTGACTGACTCTTTTAGCCAACCTGGCTCAGTCTCTTTATTATGAAGAATATTGATCATAATATGCAATTTGATTTAGCCAGTCATACCATCAAGGAGTAGCCTCATAAAGCCTCTAGACAGCTAAGCGGACTGATGATAGATTAGACTTGCGCTGAAGAATTTTCTAAGGTAAACAAGTACTGTGCCCAGTAAAGACTGTGATCTGCTTTCCAACCCTAGACCTATAAATACAACTCAGTCAAGTTCATGTCCACATTATCATGTTGTATTAAAATCTGCATTTGGATTCTGACACTCATAGCACTGTCACTGCAATATATTAATAGTTATCAGACCCAAAGGATTTTGGTCAAAATGGTGCTACCCAGTGAAAGATGTTATGTTCTTACTTTTGTTTTTTATGTTATGTTCTTACTTTTGTTTTATGTTATGTTCTTTTGTTTTTTTTCAAACAAATTATATCTTAAATTAATGTACAGAAAAATTGACTTTTGTATGTATAGTTCTACAAATTTTAGCTCACTTAAAAATGCATATAACTATCCCGGCAATCAGGGTACAGAACAGTTGTCCCACCACAAAACACTTCACTGTGCTATTTCTTTTTAGTAACACCCTCTCCCCCAACCCCAAACTTTGACAACCACTGATCTGTTCTCCATCACTACAGTTTTGTCTTTTTGAGAATGTTATATAAATGGAATGATACAGAACATAACGTTTTGAGGCTGGCTTCTTTTGCTTAGTGTAAATGCCTTTGATATGCATCCAAAGTGTTGCATGTATCAGTAGTCTGTTACTTCTTATTGCTGAGTAGTATTTCATTGTATAGATGCATCTTAGTTTGTTTATCCTTTTACCCATTGAGGGACAGTTGGATTGTTTTCACTTTTAGGTGATTACAAATAGAGTTGATATTAACATTTGTATACAGATTTTTATGTGAACCTAAGTTTCATTTCACTACAGTAAATGTCTCAAAGTGGGATTTCTGGATCATATGGTAAATGTATATTTAACTTTATCAGTTGTATTTTATAAAAGCCATACCATTTTGTTATACATTCTTACAGCAACGTATGAAAGCCTTAGCTGATCCACATTCTTGCAGCACTTAGTATTGTCAGTATTCTTAATTTTAGTCATTCTAATGTGTGTGTAGTGGTATCTAATTGTGACTTTAATTTGCCTAATGATATTGAACATATTTTCACTTGATATCTATATATCCTCATTAGTGAAATGTCTGTATGTCTTTTGCCCATTTTTAAATTGAATTCTTCATTTTCTTACTATAGAGTTTTGAGAGTTCTTTATAAATTCAGGAGTCTTTTGTCAGATATGTGACTTGCAAATTTCCCCCCCACCCAAGTCTGTAGCTAATCTTTGCAGTCTCTTAAAAGTGTCTTTCACAGAGCAAAAGGTGAAAATTGTGATAGAGTCCAATTTATTCATTTTTTCTTTTATGAGTTGTCAAAGAACTTTTTGCCTAACCCCAGGTCACAAAGCATTCCTCTTAAAAGTTTTAGATTTATATTTTTACATTTAAAATTATGGTACATTTTGAGTTAATTTTGTATAAATTATGGGGTCTAAGTTGAAGTTCATGTTTTTGAGGGACGTTTAGTTCATGTTTAGGGACGTTCAATTGTTCCAACACTATTTGTTGGTAAGACTGTACTTTCTCCATTGAATTTCCTTTACCTTTGTCAAAAATCAATTGACTATATTTGTATGAACTTATTTATGGATCCTCTATTCTGTTTCATTGATCTATGTGTCTATTATTTGACCAATATTATGTTCTCTTGATTACTGTTAAATTTTAGTAACTCTGAAATTTAGGTAGTGTGGTTCTTCCAACTTTATTCTTATTTTTAAAAATTGTTTTTGCTATTCTAGGTGCTTTGCCTTTCTATATAAATTTGAGAATTAGCTTTTCTATAAAAAAATCATGTTGGTATTTGGATAGAAATGGTATTAAATCTCTAGATCAATTTGGGTAGAATTAACATTTTTGCTTTGTTGAGTCTTTCAAGTCATAAAAATGGTGTATTAGCCTGCTTGGGCTAATACACCTTTCACTGGGTAGCTTAAACAACAGAAATTTATTTTTCTGCAGTTCTGGAGACTAGATGTTCAAGATCAAGGTGCCAGCAGGGTTGGTGTTTGGTGAGGGCTCTCCCCTTGGGTTGCAGACAGCCACCTTCTCATTGCAACCTTTCATGACCTCTTTCTTGTGTGTGTATGAGAAGAGAGAGAGAGAGAGACAGTGAGCTCTCTGGTGCCTCTCCTTATAAGGACACTAATCCTACTGGATCAGGATCCCACCCTTATGAATTTATTTAACTTTAATTATTTCCTTAGAGGCCCCTATCTCCAAATATAGCCACATTGGGGGTTAGGGCTTCAACATATAAATTTGGGGGAGAATACAAACATTCAGTCCCAGTCCTTAACACATGGTATGTCTCTTCTTTTATTTAGGTTTTCTTTAATTTCTTTCATCAGTATTTTGTTTTCAGCATATGGATCCTGTACATATTTTGTTAGATTTATACCTAAATATTTCATTTTAGCAGCTATTGTAAATAGTATATTTTAAATTTCAGTTTTCAATGTTAATTGTGGTATATAAAAGTAAGATTGATGCTTGTGTCGTGCCTTGTATCCTGAAGACTTGCTAAACTTACATATTAATTTTTTTTCTATGTAGACACTGATGTCATTTGTGAATAGGGACAGTTTTATTTCTTCCTTTCTATTCTGTACATCTTTTATTTATTTTTCTTGCCAGTTGCACTGGCTAAAAATTTCTGATATTGAATAGGATGAATGAGAATGAATATCCTTGCTTTGTTCCCAATTTTAGCTTGAAAACATTCAGCTTACATCATTAAGTATGATATTACCTGTAGGCTTTTTGTAGATGCCTTTTATAAGTTTGAGGAAACTCTCTTTTATTTCTAGTTTGTGAGAATTTTTATCATAATGGATGTTGATTTCTTTAACTGTTTTTTTTCCTGCAATTCATACTATCATGTGGTATTTCTTCTCTAGAATTTTAATATTGTGGATTACATGACTGAGGTTTCAGACATGAACCAACCTTGCATTCTTGGGATGGTTAAACCCTACTTGGTTATGGTATTTTATTCTTTGGGATAAACCCCACTTGCTTGTGATATGTTATTGTTTTTATATATTGTCAGATTCTATTTACTGATATGTTGTTGAGGATTTTTGCATACATGTTCATGAGAGAATTTGTTCTTTAATTTTCTTTTCTTAATGTCTGGTTTTATCTCTGTCTCATACAATGAGTTAGGAAATGTACTCTGCTCTTTTATTGTGTGAAAGGGGAGTTATATAATTTGCATGCTAATTTTTAAATGTTTGTTAGAAGCCATCTGGACCTGAAGATTTCTTTTTCAGAAAGTATTTAATAATTCAACTTCTTTGATAGCTATAGAACTATTCAGGTTACCTATTTTATATGGGTGATTTTTGTTAGTGTTTTTCGAGGAATTTATTTCATCTCAGTTGTCAAATTTATGTGTGTAGAGTTGTTTGGAATATTTCATTATTATCCTTTTGATATCTTCGCGGTCTGTAGTGATATCCCCTTTCATTCTTGATATTGGCAATTTGTGTATTTTAAAGATAAAATTTTAAAGATAAAAATTTTAAAGTTAAAAAAGATTTTTCTTTATCAGTCTTATTAGAGGTTTATTAATTTTATCAATCTTTTCAAAGACACACCTATTTGTTTTACTAATTTTCTTTATTATTTTTTTTGGTTTCAATTTCATGGATTACTTACTTGATTTCATTCTTTCCACTTTGGGTTTATTTTGTTATTTTTCTAGTTACTTAAGTTGCAACATTAGACTGTTTATTTGAAACCCTTATTTTCTTCCACTATAAGTATTTACTGCTATAAATTTCCCCCAAGCACTACTTTAGTGGAATCCTACACATTTTGATGTGTTTTACTTTCATTTTCTTTCAGTTAAAAATTTTAAAAAGTTTCCCTTGGGACTTCTTCTTTTTTTTAAGTGCCTAACAATGCTGGGCACAAGGGATTTCTTCTTTTAATCATGATTATTTAGCAGTAGATTGTTTAATTTCCAAGTGTTTGGGGATTTTTCTATTATTCTTCTGTTACTAATTTCTAGTTTAATTATATTATGGTCTGAGATTATACTTTGCATGATTTCAATTCCTTTAATTTTGTTAAGGTTTATTTTATGACCCAGGAAATGGTGAATTTTCTTTTCCACTTGAAAAGAATGTGTATTTTGCTATTGTTTTGGGAGTGTTTTCTATATGTCAATTAGAGTCAGTTGATTGATGGTGTTGTTTGGTGCTTCTATGTCTTTGTTGATATCCTATCTAATAATTTTATCTATTACCTAGAGAAGAGTATTGAAGTCTCCAAACATAATTGTGGCTTTTTCTATTTCTTCTTTCAGTTCTGCCTGCTTTTCTTCAAGTATTTTAAGACCATGTTGTTAATTGATACACATTAAGGAATATATGCCTCCTTGGTGAACTGACCCTTTTATTATTATATAATATTCTTTATCTCTGATAATTTTCTTTGCTAGGAAGTTATTTTATATGATGTTAATACACCCACTTCATCTTTTTTTTTGTATTCAGATGGCATATCTTTTATTCTTCCATTTACTTTTAACCTACGTATATCATCCTGTTCGAAGTGAGTTTCTTACAGACAGCATATAGTTAGGGTAGTTTTGTTTTTCCCTTGTAATAATCTACTTTTAATTGTCATGTTTAGGCCATTTATAATTAATTTAATTACTTGTATGTTTGGACTTAGGTTCACCATCTTATTATTTGTTTTCTGTATCTATTGTTCTTTTATTTCCCCTTTCCTGCTTCTTTTGGGTTATTTGAATATCTTTAATAGTCCATTATAATTGTGACTTTTGTTTTTGAGGATGGTGATCTTGGTGATATTTTTTGAAATCTTGCCACAGGAAATATTATTTGTTGATGTTTAAAGAATTTCCACTCATAATTGATTTAATAATAATAATCATAGCAGCAGCAGCTATGATACAGGGGGCACCTGATATGTGCCCTTTCTATACCTAATCTGTAATCTTTATAACAATGCTTCCAGGTTAAGAATTTTTTTCATTTCACAGCTGAATAGAACTGAGACTTAAAGGGCTTAAATACCTTGCTCAAGGTCACCTTGATGATAAAGGGAGGAATCAGGAGGTCATCCTCCATCTGGCTCCAAAGTTTATGTTCTTTCCATGATAACTTTCACAAATTTGGCTCATATGACTTTAATATTCAGAACTTTACTAATTATCATGGCTCAGTCTATGAAATTACCTGTTAAAATAATCAATGTGAAATACATTTTATATCCTGACAGATAATCCATTTTCCCTCAGCTTTATGCATTACATGGGAAAGACTTTCTGTTCCCTGTGACCAGGAAACACACAGGACATAACACTTTGCTTAAGACTCCCTGATGATCTGTCCCCAGCTTTAAGTACTACTACACTAATTAGTTTGTATTTACTATAGACAATTTAGTTATATTTATTTGATAATTCTTCCTTTCTTTTGTTTCAAATGGTATATCCTAGTGCCTTTTGAGCTTCATTGTTAAATTGAGACTGTATATTGATGCAGTGGTCTATTGCTTCAGTTTTATTGGATCATAAAGCTCAATAAAGAATGGATGGTGTATATTTACTTTTGATGTTGTTAAGTCCTAGGACTCTGCCAATGGATGTTTTATAATGTCTGCTGTATTTAACAAGTAAACAGTGTTACCAAGAATCACTGTTTATGCTGGATATTCAAGCTCCAAGAAGGACCACTGAGATGCTACAACTACACATCCTGTAAATTCTGCATTTTCCAGGAACTTTGAGTTATGTAGTAGAGATGGTCTATCAAGACACTTAGATACCATGCATCAATTTTATTTTACTAGTGGTAATTGGAAGATGATCCATTTATCATGAGGCACATGTTTGAATGTGATCATCCGAACATGTTCTGCCCTGTTGAAAAACAATGTTAACAAAGAAAAAGGAAACTAGCATTTGTTGAGTATGTCCTATATAGAGTTACCTTATGTGTATTATCTTCAATAATCCTCTCCATGAGTCTGAAAGGTAGACACTTTTAACATATTATTTCACAGATTTTGAAATTCACACCCAGAGATACCAAGTAATTAATGTAGGGCCACATAGGGAGTGATACCCAGTTCAAACCATGTGGCTCCAAATCCCGTAAGCACTTCTAGCAAAGTATCTGCTCCACCAACCTTTCCCCATGCAGGTTGTCGTCAACCGTACATCTCTGGAAAACTCTATATTTTCCAATTATTTTAGCATCTGACTCATAGTTTTGCTTCTACTACATAATAATAATAACTCAAAAAAGGCAAAATGGTGTAATGATCGGTAGCACAGACTTTGGAGCCAGACTATCCGTGTTCAAACTCTAGCTCTGCTATTTATTAGCTGTACAACTCTGTGAAAATTATTTAATTTCTTTGTGTCTTGGTTTCCTCATTTGATATGTAGGAAAATAATAATAACCCTTACCCCAGATGGTTGCTAGGAGGACTGAATTGTTATTTGTAAAGATCTTAGAAGAGTGCTTGGTACATTGTAAGTACCATACATATATGCTTTTCGAATAAGCAACATTTATTTGTCAATTATTGTGGATCAGATGCTTTGCTGAGTGCTATAGATACAATACCAAATATAAGGAAGGTACTATTATTACTTCCATTTTATGAATGAAGACACAAAGTCTTAGAAAGGATAATAACCAGTCCAAGATCATACCAGTGGTAAGCTCATTGCAGAAAACCAAAAAGAATGTAAGAGAGCAGAATAAAACTCACCCTCGGTTCTACCATTTAGAATATCATTGCTAACATTTGGATTATCCCCTTATTCTGTACATATCATTGTAGATTATTGAAATCATATTGAGGATATAGTTTTCCATCTTTACTTTGTCCCTTAACATTATTTTAACAAATTTCATCTTTCATGCCATTGAATTTTTTGTTAGCATTATCTTTAATGATTGCAGAATATTCCTTCATTTGGATATGAGAGTTTATCTGACCCCTTCTTCGATATTGGACATAAATTTCCTTTCAGGCTTTTGCTGTAATAAGTAATATTACAATGAACATCTTTGGATTTTTCCTCATCTTTTTAGGTTTGCAATTACTGTGTCAAATAATCAAACCTATTTAAGTCTCTTGAACAAATAGGGCTAACATTTTCAAAAATTATAAGCAAATTACAAAAATTATAAGCAAAAAGTACAGAAAAAATGTAAAAAGAAACCAATCTGTTTCCCAAGGCATAGAGTTTTTTAAAAGTAAATTTTTTTTCATGTTGAGATAATTTTAGATTCACATATATTGATAACAAATAATACAGAGGGATCCTGCGTACGCTTTGTCCCATTTCTCCCACTGGTAGCACCTTGAAAAACCATAGAACATTATCATAACCAGCACACCTCATTTCTCTTTGACGCAGTCAAGATACAGAGCATTTCCATCCCACAGGGGTCCCTCCTCTGGCCCTTTGATCACCACATGTACTTCCCTCCAACCCCTCTCCCTGAGCCTTGGCAATCACTAATCCATTCTCCATTTATATACTTTTGTCATTTTAAGAATGTTATATAAATGAAATCACAAAGTATGCAATCATTTAGGATTTTTTCACTCAGCATAATTCCCTGGAGATTCTTCCAAGTTGCTATGTGTATCAATAGTCCGTCATTTTTGTTGCTGAGTAGCAGTCCCTGGTATGGATGTATCACAGTTTGTCTAATCATCCAGCCCACAGAAGGACATCTGGGTGATTCCCAGTTTCTGGCTGTTATGAATAAAGTCGCTATGAACATTTATGTACAGATTTTGTGCCACCACAACCTGAGCTCACCTTTTTGCACAGACCTGTAGGCCTTGGGGTGGCAGCTCCTCAGTTCAGCCCACAGCGTCTGCTTCCCTGGAGCTCTATTGAATGCACTAACTTTTGGCCCCTCCAAGCATGGCACTGGGTCCTGGGAGGTGCTCTCACTCCCTTCCCAGGGCTGGTCTTGCACGTAGCTTGTACACCATCTTGGAGACAAGCAGCAACCAGCCAACCCACCTGTGAGCTGCTGGGTCATGACTCGCCCCCGCTGCCTGTCACCCCATTGGCCCTAGCTCCTCCCAGTGACAGGCTGTCATCACAGGCTGCCTGTGCTTGACTCTCAACATGCACGCCCCGAACCCCTGGCTGGTTTCTCAAGGGCGGAGGAAAGCTGTTTCCTGCCACCAGAATCCTCCACCATGTTCTCTTTTGGCATCCTCTGCAGGTCTTTGCTCCCCAACCAGTCCAAACTCACTTCCCTTTGGCACATCCTTTAACTCGGGGACTTAGGTTTTCTCTACCCATGGCAGGGAGCATTCTACATGTGAGTGGGGTGGCCATGCTTCACACAGGTCTTGTCAGGTCCTCTGGTTCCACTGGCCAGCAGCTCCTTAAGGCTAACGTGCATTAATCTTCATATCCCACTAAGACCCAGCTGAGTGCCTTTATAGAGCACATCAACATTTATTAAATGAATGATTGAACAAATGATAAATTTCTTGAAAGCAGGGGGGAAACGTCCCAATGACACAGATCCCTGCTACATCCCGGGATCCAGCTTTCTGCTGGGAATTTGGCCTTATAATCCTTGCAGTCCTCGGCTGCTAATTTTCCAACCGTGGCTTTACACCTGTTTCATTTTACAATATTTATTGGGAAAGCATTTTAGCTGCTTATTATGGTCAGATATCATCCGTGACAAGCCATTTTCCTTGAATTAGCCCAGTGAGAAATATTTCTAAAGGCGTTAAATGAAATCATCCAGATGCTTCCCAAGGCCAGCTGGCCCCAGCAGCCATGTTCGGTTCCCCGAGCTTGAATACAGAGCGGTTTGTGTTTTCAGTCTACTCCGAGCAGCAAAGCTGCTGCTAATTCTCACACTAATAAATGGTGCTTTAACAAATTCTACCAAGTAAAAGTAACAGGAGAATTTACAACTGTGTTTTCAGTAAATTAAATGAGATAATGTAGTGCCTGGCGCATGGTAAGTAGTCAGTGAATGGTAACTATTATGATGCCAGGCGCTACTACCAAAAATTGTAGAAAAATAACACTAATAATACGAGAGCTGGTAGGGAAGATATTATATTTTCAAGGGTTAGTAGACGATAAGGTCATATAAATAATTGCTTTAAGTTAGGAATAAAAATAATGCTGAAAATCACTTTAATAAAAATTAAAAGGATGAAAATAGAGGAGTTAGGAGAATTGACAGAGAGCTAAATAGGCAATGTGCATTTCACAACGCATTTAAAAATATGAATTACATGCTTCTGCATTCTCCCTGAAGAATTTCAGGCACTTTATCAAATCATATTGTCTCAAAGTGCAGTTCCAAAAACATTGGCACACACCAAGGCAATATCCTGGACAACGTGGTAGGTGGAAAGTTGTGATTTTATTCTTACATAATTATTTCAGAGGTTTTTAAGTAAATGCAGAAATCTCCATTGAAACTTGGAGTTATAAAATATGTTCTACACAGCTCAGAGATTCTGTCTTGGCTGTCAAATACTTACCACCTGTGACATTATCAAGATGCCTAAACTGGTGGAACTTGTCAAGGGAAACTGTCATTAACTTGAAGAGAAGGACCCTTTTCCCAAATGCCTTTCCTTGGCTTCCTGGTGCCACTATTTCTTTGCTTTTGTTATTAAATATTAAAACATTTCTTGACCATCCTTAAACTAAATTATCAGCTTTTGTTTTGGAAATGCCTTTTCAAAGTACTGTTTTATTAATATTAATTTCAGATGTGCCTGTGTTTCCTAACTTGAGTTTATAACTCTGGACATACAATTTTAGAGCCTGGTGCCTCCTGACGGTTATCTTTTCTTCCTGGGTGGATAGAACACTGGTTCTTACAGAGCCCATGAGCAAGAACAGGTGATTTTGGCAGAAGCAAAATGCAGCATGAACTTTAACAGCCAGCCACACTTGATCCTCAGCTAAGCAAGAGCTAGATTGAAGGACGATCCAAATGAAAGAGAAGGTCAACCACAGCACAGAATTTCTAACAGGAACTGTTTTAAAGGTGGTGGCCATGAGGTAGGGCCAGCCAACACCTTGGGGAATAGAGAGTGATCACATCAGGCTGCAGCAGCTCAGATGGATGAGGGTTATGAGACACAATGAGTATGGAGCCGATTCTGCCCTAGGGGTCAGAGATAACAGCAGAGCAAGATGTCATCTCCCCATCTCCAACCAGCGAATAGGTGGCAGTGTTTTACTCCAGCAGAAAGCTAGAAATAAATAATATTTTTGCTTTAGAACTAAACCTCTGAGGTAGTTTAAGGGATTTTTCAATAAATAGATCCTGAACAGAGGCAGTTGCAATAAAGCAAGATAATTAGCAAACTTTCCTAGGTAATGTATTCATAGCACAAGGAAAATCCTAATTTCCCCCTTGAATTTATTGGCTAGCCAGAGCCAATTATATTCACATTTTTAACTCCCAGAAAAATATCAGTAACTACTTTTTTTTTGAATCAGGGAAACAAATAAATAAACAACGATGGCAAAAATCCATAAGCATTTTTTTCAGAAGTTGGCCAAAAAGCAGTATTTTTTATTAAAATAAAAGACATTTATAGTTTATCTCAGTGGATTGAAATTAACATGAATTTTTATCTTTTAGACACTTACCTTATCATTGCAGCATATTATTTAGCACAAACAACTTCCTTCCTTCAGATTTAGAAGCAGTGCTTAAACAGAACTGCTAATTGACACTTAGTGAAAAACAATTTATGGTGTATTTCATTTTTCATTGCTATAAAACTGGTTTAAAATAATGAGGCTCATGAAAGGATATGACCTAGACCGTAAAATGTACTTATTAGAGTTGTTTGATAAATCACAAAGGGGAGATTCTCACCTCTTAATAAGTGTAAAATACTGCAGTGAGAGAGCGGGCACTAAAGGGGTGTGGCAGGTGTCCTGGTGGCGTGTAGTCTCTTTTCCTCCCCAGGGGTCAGAAAAGAGTGTGTTTCTGAATGCCCGACCTCTCCCACGTTATCTGCTCCTTAGTATCCAATCTGGTGTCCAGACATAGTGAAGCTGAATTTCAGGGTAGAAACAAGATCCTGTCCAGGGATCCCATCTGGGTTCTGACAGACCCCAGAGATAGAGCCAGCATCCCCAGGATTGCTGCTGTCAAGGTCCAGGCTAGAAATGCCCCTCCCAGGACCACACTGGTTCAAGAAACTTCTTTATATATTCGTGAGTTTATTCCTTCTTTTTATTTATTTATTTTTTTGTTCATTTCTCAAATGTGTCTCGAGTAGCTACTACTCAATAGTGAACGCAGCAGACATGGTCTCCAGCCTCCTGGAGCTTCAGGTGAGAACAGAAAAAGTGTTAAATGCAAATGCATCGAGGGGGAGCATAGAGCGCAGTGGAAACTCTATACAGCGGGACCGGGCAGAGAGGCAGACTCCAAAGACGGGGGTTTCTGGAGTTCGCAAAGGATGGGGAGGCAGGGGATGATGAGACAGCCGAATCCCCTAAAGGAATTGTAGACCCAACTAGAGAGTGTTGTACCGACCACAGGTGCTGATATCAAGAGAGTTATGGGCCAAGGAAGTTCTAGCCACTGCAACCTCAAGGAACTATGGATGTGCTGAAAGCCCCAGGGAATGAGTGGAGGCTTGGGGACAGGTCAAAGAGGCTGCAGAGCTGGAACCTTTGAGACCAGGGATTTGAAAGATAATCACAAGCCAAAACTTGCATTTGAAAGGATGAGGCTGTATCTTCACAATAAAGGCAAAAACAAAAAGTATCAAAGTGAAATGTCAGAGATATCAACTGTCAAACTCAGTGCTTAAGTAAATTGAACATTCCTTAATTACTAACCTAATAACTTCCTACAACCGAGCACCCTATGTGAACTATCACTTCTCCATATGAAGACACTGTCTTTGACATTATGGTAGCAGATACTGCTTGGGATCCTAAGACACTGGCTCTTTCCACATCCTAGTAACTGGAATTCTGGTGATCCAAAGGGGAAAAATAACTCATGAAAATTGTTAATATCATTTTACTTTTTAAAAGTATAACATAAAAGCTAAATTATGAAAGTAAGAGGGGAGAATTTGAAGAGTCCTGCTCTTTGGGTAAGGAATGACACTGGGCTGGGTTTAATTTGTTGAAGCCCATTCACACTTATTATCAGGAACTTGGAGGTCAGCGTCAGAGCATAACCTTTCCAGTGAATATTGCATACCTAGCTGTCAGCAGCTGGTGTTCCAGACAGCCTTCCAGGCACTGGTGGTACAGCACAAAGACTTAATCCAAGGCAGAATGGAATTAAGTCTGTGAGAGCACCACCCTTTTCTCTCTCGTCTGGGGTAGCCGAGAGCACATTTAGCCAGTGACAAGGAAACATTGTGTACTGTGTCCAGCCGGCCATGGATATCCTGGTCTAAAGTTTCAGGATATTGGAAGGAAACTGTTTTTTAATCTAAAATGTGTTCGTAGTTCTTAAACTTAGTTTAGCATTTTATGATTGGATTTTCAAGAAGAGACAGGAAAATTCTGGGTCCTGACTGTACGCTGGGCATATTGAGAGCTATCTAGGACAAATGCCTTCGTCCAGCAGTGCAGGCATAAGCCAGGCTCACTCTCCAACCCCAAACCTGCCATTCTCCTCACTGCTGTCTCCAGTGTCACCAGGCCCCAACCACACCAGCCTCATTACTGTTCCTCAAGCAGGTGCATGCTCTGGCTTTAAGGCATTTGCCCTTTTCTTTCCTCTGCCTAAATCTTCTCAGCTCAAACATCATGGAGCAGGGTCACCTTCCCTATAAAGATAGAACCCCACTCCCTACCCAGTTTCTACTATGCCCCCTTCCTCCTGCTTTATTTTTCATTCATTCCTACATCACAAATGCATTGCGTATTTGCCTACCCCGACCAGAATGTTGGCTCTATGAGAATAACTGTTGTGTGTCTTGTTCACTACAGTGTCTCCAGCACCTAGAGCAGTGCCTAGCACATAGTGGATACCTAGTGTGTTTTTGTTAAAAAATGAGTGAATAAATGAATGATTGAACCCATTTTAACCAGTGGACATGTTCGAGAGTAATCATGTATGTTAATAATTATAAGTGGAAATGAATTTTAAATGTATTAGTAGAAACTGCTCAAATGAATCCTACCATTCATCAATTCCAAAAAGGAATTATAATTCCCAGTGGCCTTTTGTTTAGATCCAAGGTTTAGAGTTAGATTTTTCTTCCAGCCATATGTGCCTATGTATGGCTATGTGCTGATGGAGAATATTCCAAAGGTCATCTAGACTCATGTGGGGTTTCTGTATAGATGGCATTGTGATGAGAATGGTCACTACTTCTGGGACTGTTTATTGGCCTCTAAGGAAGACCAGCAGAATTAAGAATACAATGGAAAACACTCATTGGAAGGAGGAATGATGTTAAAATATTAACAACCCTCTCCTACTGTGGCAGGGGTTAACCCTTTATTTGGTGGATCTTGGGGAGGTCTAGAGACTTCAAGGCAGCTGAGACAGCAGGGTGGCACATGCTGATAACTCTAGGCTGACCGTCATCCCCAGGGGGAGGAGAGTGCAGATTGCTCAGGTGATGTGCAGGTAGATTTCACTGGTAAGTAGAAGCCACATATCCTCCACTTGGCTGTAAGGCTCTCCTGGCCTGGGCCAGGAGCACCAGGCACAGTGCCCATACTTGGTGGGTGCTTAATTAATGTTTGATCAATGCATTCATTATCTAAGAGAACTTGGTGAGAAAATCTAACTTGAAAGTGCTTTTCATCTGCAGAGGGGCTTTTATCACTGGCACTGTGGGGGTCCAGTTCTTTAGAATGTCTGGAGAGAGTATGAATAAGGTCTAGATGGGGCAATTGCAGGTTTGGTGGAGCCCAAACTGTTTACAATTTGGGTGGCCCTCTTTGAGAGAAAGAATACAAAATTAGGCACAGGGCCTAGAAGGAGGCCTGGGCATGCGAGAAACCTGGAAGTGTATGTTTCCGTAGTTTGACAGCCAGTCTGCTTCCGGGTCTGGGTCTCTCTGCCCTCCAGGATTCACCTTTACCATGGGACTCCCAGGTGGGCTACACTGAGGTCCTGTTTGCATGGAGAATGGGGCCCTCCCTGAAAATGATCCTGTCCTCAGGGAGGGCTGGGCCTGCTAACAACGATGCCCCAGTTATCAGACGACTGATTCTGAGAAGATTGTGAGGACGTGTCCTCAGAGCTGGTTTCTCTCAAGCTCTATAAGATATTGCAGTGCCGAGATAATAGCATAGGCAAGACAGCAGAAGAATCCTCCTGCCTCTATGCAAAGTGGGCTTCAACGCCCAGAGAACACTGCTGTCACACAGAAGTGGGGACAGCTTGACAGGGGCCCCAGAGACCACAGTCTGGATGTCTTCCTGCCACCTCTTGGGCAGCAGTAGAGGCTGTAGTCTCTGGTATGACAGTAAAAGCTGTCCTTCAAGGGACACAGACATTCCAGGGAATTTTATATACATTCTCTCTAATTCTTACAGGAACCTGCAAGGTAAATACATTAACCCCATTTTATAGGTGTAGTAGGATGGCAAATTTGCTCACACAACACTCAGGCGCATGACAATGTCGACTCTTTATTTTCTCTAGCTGACTTGAACCTTCTTATGAGTCCCCACCCTGCTGGGTAGCACAGAACTGAGTCTTGCCAATTAACAATGTCTCAGACTCTTCTGGTTTATAGCCTCTTTCCTGTTTAAATAGTCAGGGTTTTCTAAGTTAAATTCCCTATCAGGGCTGTTGTAATTAGTCTTTTAATTAGTCTTTTGGATGACTCATTCTCTCCCTGGATGATCCCATATTCTGGCAGCCTTCCTCATTCCCCCTTCTCACCCAAAGACCGCTCTGGGTGTTTGCAGGACTCAGTGGGATTCCACAGGGTCAACAGGTAGGATCTCTGGACACTCACTGCTCTCTCCCCGGGGGTGGCTGCTCTGGAGTACTCCATGGTCTGGGTGGCCAGGAAAGGTAAATGGACCCATTGGTCTTCCAGGGTGACATGTGCCTGGTACTGCTGGGGTCTGGTCATCTTTCCTGCAGTGAAGTCTGCACCAAGTGATGACTCAGTACCTTCACTCTGTGCTGGGGTGCATAGAAACTTCTGGATCCCCCCTTGCCACATACAGGCCTTGGGGAGCCTACATGCCTGGGGGACATCACACTGACTGGCCTTTCTCTCCCTCCTTCATGATGGTCCCTACCATCTCCATGTCACCTTGCATGTTCTCTCCTCCTTGGCATGTATGTGCTACCACTCTATGGCAGAGCCCAGCCGTCTTCCAACTTTTTTCCTGGGTGCCCCTCAAAAACTTCTGGAGAGCTAAGATCTTCAAAATGGTATCAGGTGCTTTTTGTCTGAATTAAATAGTTGCAAAGGTTGTAATTTCTGGCATCTTGTAAATATTGATATTTTAGAATATAACTGTCGTATCACTTAAATTTTTCTAGTGGAATCTAACTACCATAGTGATTTACTACCTATGGTTCCAAAAACACATGAACAAGCTCTTTTTTAATAGTTAGAAGTTACATAATGTTTCTTTTTCTCCTTGAAATTGTATTTCCATTTCACTTCTCCTGCAGAACTTTATCCTAACGTGATGTATTTTTACGCCTGAAAATCTTTTATGAATTATCCTATCATTCTACTCTTCAACCAAAGTAGGTATATAAGTTGAAAATTTTGAATTGTTATTTTTTTTTGTCAGCACAGCACTCTGTTAGAATATTTATTATGGATTAAATTCTAATTATAATTAGTTTTGGTACACATTGATCAAAGTTATATATATACACACACTATGTATTTTTATGATTATTAAACATAAAAATAATTGTGCTGGAAATGTACCTCTTAATGAATGTATGGGAGGGTTATTATGGCAATTCAAGTGGGCTTTTCAGACATCAGTATTTTAAAGTGTCCTTTTGTCCTTTTATTTGTTGCCTGGAGGTTTGACACCTTAGGAAAATGCTTCTCAGTGGGATTTGGGGGGTGGGTGGGTGTGTGGCTTTCTCTGTATAGACAGGAAGGGGCAGTCATGCAGGCAGAGGTAGGAAAGGGTCACAGACCCACACTGCAGTAGTAGAGGACACTGATTTTCCTATAACTGTCCATACCCAGAGGTGCCTTGGGAAGTGAGAAGCTTCTGGAAGTTTGAATACCACTGTGCCCGCACCCTGGCTCACCATGTATTAAAATGGAGGGTGGGGGGTGGTCACCTCCTACTCTGGGACAATAAATCTCATGTAAATGCTCAGGCTTAGATACAGCAGCAAGAAAATACAAATAATATTACCTGGACCCCTGAGGTGAGGAAATTAAGGGGTGGAGACGTTAAAACAGCTTGTCTAAATATTCAGCCAGTTGGTGGCAGAGCAGGAATTTGAATTCAGGTCTGGAATCTTTCCTCTTTCGGGGACTGTGGTTTCAAAGTCAGCCCGTGGAGACCCGCATCAGAATCGAGTTTCTTCAAAATGATTTAAAATTCCTGGGCGCCACTTTCAGTGGGTCCTGCACACGTATTTCTTTAAGAGCTGCCCGCAGTGGCTCTGGTGAGCGTTGAGCCCTGAGGGCGACATTAGATCCTGAGCACAGAGAACAGCCCCCTGCCCCAGGTGCACGTTCAAGACCGGAGTTGGGGGAGCTGGGTCGAGACAGAAGCTGGGGGTCTCCCGAGTGAGGGGACCCGAGGCAGAGAGGGGACCGGAGGCAGAGAGGCGCCTGCTTGTTTGGTTGGTTGGTTGATGATTGTCCTTCAGATGGCCACGGTTTGACGCACGGGCTCCTGAGACCTGGGAACCTTGGGTGGGGGGTTATCAGGAGGCCGCGGGAAGCACACTTCTCTTCTGGCAGCTGTGGCTGCTTTTAAGGCACCTGCCTAGGACTCTGGTGCTGTCCTGCGAGAATCCCTGTTCTCGTTGGAGGTCAGCCTGGAGCACGCTCGGGGTGCTGGGGAGACCGACTGCCGTCTGACTCCAGTACGGGGAGCGGCCAGTCGTGAACGGATTCCTCTTTGATAAACTCAGCTCGAGGACATCCTTCGTACCTCGCTGGGCAAGGCCGCCTTTTCCGCTGGGCCCTCTCTGGGGACCCTTGCACCCTGGGTTTCCTCCGCAGCCATGGTGGCTTTGACAGTCCCTGGGACTAATTCTCTACCTCCCAGGGAGGGCAGCCAGGAGGGAGGGTTAAACTGCAGACTGACAATCCCAGTTTTCTTCTGGGGTGGAAAGACCTCAAGGAAAATCGCATGAAAATCGCATGTCATCCGCAGTCACTGAACTCCAAGTCCAGCTCTGTGCCTGCTCTCTGCCTAGAGCTGGGTTTGGGAGAACAGGGTTAATGCGCGTCTCCTAAGCGAGGTGCTACCGAAAACAGTTTTCATATCCAGGAGGGCCAGAGGGTGAGCATTACAGCGGAGGGCAAGACAGTAGAGCTATTTATCACTGTGTTGTCACTTGAAGGGAAAACAAGCTTTATTCCCGCTTGCCACGGGGCCCAGGTGGATGCCAATTGAGTTACTAAATTTCTATCTGAAAAATTGTGCCCAATACTAGCGCCTTCAGGGGACATCCATAATGGGAAATGTTGGCAGAGCAGTAAATACCGGGCGGCAGTTCCTGCCTGGGCATGCTGACTGCAACGCCGCTGTCGCGCGCTTGTTTGCTCATCTTTTTCTGGAGATGGTCCCTGGACCCGAGAGTCTGAGGGATCCCGACAATACTTCAGGCCTTGCGTTAGGAGTGTGCTGCCAAGCGCTAATGAGGCCCGAGTCCCCAGCAGAACGCCACCCCTCCCTCCTCATCGACTCACAGTTTCACTCTCTCTGCCAACGCTAGCAATTGCCTCATGAGAAATCCTGTTAGGTAGTGTTTTTTTCCTCCCTCTTAAAACATACTCACTCCACACCTCATAAAGGTTGCAGAAAGGTGCAGTAATGGTCTGGCAGACATTTGCCCAGTGAGATAAATTTTCCATTGTGAAAGCTACTACTCCTCAATTTAGTCCTAATGTGAAAGGCACAGAATCCCTTACCTGACTTTTTGGAAGTTGCTGAGATGTGACATAGAAATAGCATGTGAGGAGCCCGGGGGATTTGGTACTGGTATCTTATTAAGGGCATTGAAATTTATGGTATATCAACATTTTAGTGGAAAGTTGAAGAGTTTTCTTGATTTCCTTGTACCATTAGGCAGTTCTACATTCATTCATTCAATCATCCATTCATTCAACAAACAAAAGGGGCAGGTTCTCTGGGTGACAGGTGGGCAAGGGAGGATTAGGGATGAGTGGAGAGGCAATTGCTTAATCCAGTGGTTCGAACCAGGACCCAGATGCTGCCAGGGGCATGGCGACAGACATGCAGATTTGTGGCATATTTTGAAAGTACAATTGACAGAACTCAGTGAAGAACTGGAAATGGAAGGACGGTCCCCTAGTTTCCAGCAAAAGCAACTCAGGAGACGCAGGTCCATGCGATGAAGAGCAAGGAAGACACACATCTTTTTCCTCCTGCAGTTCTAACCATTCTTTCCACTTTCTTTGTGAACTTCTTTTACTTTGTAATAGTCCTTTAAATGTTGGTTTTCTCAAGCAATTTGTCCTTGGCCTCCTTCTCTCCTCCCTGAGTTATTTCTCCCACCTCTGTGGCTTCACTGACAAAGCAGATGACTCTCAAAGCCATGCAGACAGCCCAGGCCTGTCTACTGAGCTCCAGATCCATATGACACACCAAACACTAGGTATTCTCTCCTGGGTACTTCTCAGACATGTGCATTTCAACATGTTAAACATTTAACTCCTCTCCTACCCTGGCCTTCCCTCCTACCCCACTACCTGTCCCCACTAACTTGTCCTGCTGCTCCTGTATTTCCCTACTCTGGTCATTGGACCACTGGCCTGCTGGTCACCCAAGTTAGCATCCTGGAAGTCATTTTAGATCCTTCTGCCCCTCTCACTGCATTCTTCTTGTCACCATATCTTATTGACCCTCTGGCCTATATAATTCTTGCTTTTGCCCTCTACTCTTTGTTTTCCCCTCCAGTTGCACAGTTTAGGACCTTGTCATTTCTCACGCAGGTACTGCAGTGTCTTCTAACTAGTCCTTCTGTCTCAGTCTTGGTCCCTTCCAATCTACCCTTCCAATCCATCCCAGAATGATCTTATTTTCCCCTCTAAAGCTGGAGGGTGA
>CAUYRT010065453.1:0-30696 GCA_963574885.1 Lepilemur ruficaudatus
TGTAGTCCCAGCTACTCGGGAGGCTGAGGCAGAAGGATCGCTTGAGCCCAGGAGTTTGAGGTTCCTGTGAGCTAGGCTGACACCACAGCACTCTAGCCTGGGCAACAGAGTGAGACTTTGTCTTAAAAAACAAACAAAAAAAAGTATACATTTACTATCTCCCAATTTCCGTGGGTCAGGACTCCAGGCATGGCTTATCTGGTTTGCTACAAGGCTGCAATCAACATTTCAAGCCAAAGATATGTTCCAAAGCTTGCCTGGGAAAAGATTCACATCTAAACTCATGTGGTGGTTGGCACGATTCAGATCCTTGTAGACTGATACATTGACTGCCTTCCTTAGTTTCTGACTGGCTCTAACTGGAGGTCACCATCAGTTCTTTGCCATGTAGGTGTCCTCAGTAAGGCTGTTAGTGTTACCAATGACAGCAAGGGAGTGAGTCTTCTAGCAAAATAATCACTACAGTCTTATGTATCATAGTCACAGATGTGACACCCAGTCACCTTTGCAGTATTATGTTGCTTAAAAGGAAGTCACGGAACATGTTCACAGTATAGGGGAAGAAATTACACAAGAACTTGAGTACCAGGTTCAGATAATTGGGGGTTATTGTAGAGTCATTGGCTGCAGGAAAGAATAATTAAGATTATGGATTGTTCAGTGCCATTTGGAGATAAATTGAAGAGGGATGTGGGGGTTCAGACTTCTTGTCGGGGTACTAAGGTAAATAGGATTATATAATAGGACACAATAGGACAAAATGGATTATATAATAGGACACAATGGTATTGATGGTAGCGAACATAAATCAAATTACCAAGTTAATTTTTACGTTTTATAATCTGCCTTTAACTTTGTCAGTTTTGGAATTAAACTTTAGTTTTATGGTATTAATATATTAATATCACATATTTTCATAAATTATAAACTCTAAATAGATAATAGCTTGAAAGGACATCACTCCCTATGTATATTTTGATTAGAGCATGTTGATAAGTGACTCATTATAGATGAAGATGAAATTCATGACTAATATTTTTTGAGTACCTATTAACTATGCTATAACTTTATTATTTCTTTAGCCTTCAAAACATCCTATAAGGCAAAGGAGCTCTCAATTTTGAATTGAATAGAAAATTTTAAAAGACACAACATCTTGTTTTGCATTCCAACTGCTCTGCCTGTAAAAAAATCTGGTCTGAAGAAATGTCATTTATAATACTATGCTTTTTTTAAGACAGAAAGAGGAAACTGGGGAAGAAGAAAAGGGAAGGAAGAAAGGAAGAAAAGTGGGAAAGCACAAAAAAAAAAGACAGAAAGCAAGGAAGGCATGAAGAGAAAGATGGAAGGAAAGGAAAAAGAACCCTAGAGAGTTTTTAATTTGAAATAAAGTGCATTTAAACTTATTCCCACGGTGCATATCAATTTTTAGGTGGAGTGTCACTACTAAATTATCAGCTCACTCAAAACTAGTTAGGTAAAATAGAATGTTTCTCAAATTAATACTTTAAAATGTTTTATTTGTTACAGCAGAGTAATTAAGAAGGCATGACACTTCTAAATGGTTAATAAAAATAAAAACACAGTTCTCTAGAGTTCTTGAAAATCTGTGCACGATAAAGAAGAAATATTTTGGCTTAGGAATTCTTGGATTAGTGTCTACAAAAGTTAAAATTTGAAAAAAGACCAAAATGTTATAGGACATAATTAAAGAAAATCAATATTTTCTCAGTTATCTTAATAATATATGATGCTATAATGCTGAACAACAAAAGAATGGTTGTTGATTAGTGAAATATACCTTAATTAAAGAAAATGTTTTGGGTGTTTCATTAATGATAAAGAGGTGATTGAGATCGACCCATGGTGCTATTATCTCATCTATAGAAAATCAGTTATTATTTGAATAAAACAAATGGCTTATTTTGTAAGAGGAATATTTACAGAGGAAAAGTTAGAGAAGCCACAAGAGGCTGCAGCACATAGAAAAATTCTATAGCAAACGGTATTAGATGTCACTAGATTTTGTGAGAAAATAAAAGAAATGTGAAGTTCTTTTAAAACTGTCAGTTCTAATAGTATTCATACATCTTCAAAAATATTTGCCTCTTTTTTTATAGAAATTAATATTATTTTGTAAAAATATTCTGTTATTAAACTATTTAAAAATCATCACCTAAAGTTTCTCAAATTTTTTTTCTTTGTTTGGCTAAGTTGCACTCATGGTCAGAAACCCCACTTACACATCCAAGCAGTTTTTGTCAGCTCCACGTGATTCAATATTTCAGCCACACTAGAGAAAACACTTGATTCCCATAAAAAATTCAACATGATTCCACATGCTCAGCAATAACTGCTCCAATCAGGGCTCAGAAGCACACATGTCATAGACCATTGTCAATAACCGATAATTTTTCTCTTCTTAACTATGCAACATTTCTGTTGTACTCATTGGTTTTCAGTATATTCATCACCTTAAATGAAAGTTAAATAGTTTCTGTCCTCAAATAATCCCACTTAAAGGAAATCCCAATTTAAGATAAAGTTTTTGTGTACTAGTTTAATGATTTATCCGAACACAAGGGCAACCCTTTAAAAATTACGTATCATAAAACTTGTTTGCATGGATAGAACACCCTATAGAATTCAGTTGTTTAGAATTTAATTTTCAGGTATAAACTTAGACAAATTTACTGAACTGTCTTCTCCTTCAATTAGTAAACTGATGAGAATAATAGAATCTATTTCATAATGTGTCTCACATATACTTGCAACATTTCATGGCATATATTATATTAAGAGCTCAATAATTCAATCAGGTTGTTGCTGTGCTTGTCCATATGTTCTTGTTGGGACTTTAAAACTTGAGGGTGGATCCTCTTTGAGTATTTTTTTTTGAAGCTTCGGTGAGTACTGACTCTCTCTTTCTTACGCTTCTACTATATTTACCTCTGTTTGAGACATAACACTATAGGCAATTTTATTAATAAGGACTCTTTCAGTTCCACGACATAAATCCAACTTAAATTATCTTAATCAAAAAGGAATGTTTGCTGGCTAATGGATTGGAGAAGCCAAAAGGAAGACAGGGTTTAGGGTAGAATTTGAGGGTTCAAAATATGTCATCAGGGCTCTTTGCCCATCTCTTGCTTTTGCTTCCCTCTGTGTGTTCGTTTTATTTTCAGAAGCTTTCTATGTAGGACAAAATATATACTCATGAGGAATGTTCCCTTATTTCTCTGTATTACAGTAGATGCATTTGTAATATCAAAGTAATTAATTTTTAATGAAACATGTTATTTCTTCAGTTTCTAATTTCAACATGTAATGGTTCTTTTCTCTGGTCAATGAACATTTTTTCTTATTTTCTGTGTCTCTCAAGATAGAAATACGTAATTAAAATGGCATTTGTCACCCTTCATACTAATTTGCTTTTACATATATAAAAGTAAATGCATCATACTGCTATTTCTTTTGAAATTGTGCTCCCATTTGGTTTCTGACCTTAAAAAAAAAAATTAATCGGACAAGGAAACAGTAATATATCAAGAAGCTTTTCTTTTGAGATACTTTTTTATTTAAGCACAATTTTAATGAAGAAACATTTTGATTTATCGAAAGTAGGCATGAGTAGTCAACACAATTCCATTGTGTTAAAAATTATGTAAGAATAATGTATTTGGCATTTTCTTAATTTTTCAGTTTTACAAGATTAAGGGTTTCTGTTAGATTTGTTTTCTAATTCCTAAGAGAGGCACAGTATTTTAACAGAGTGAAAAAACTGAACATCCTATCTAGTATCTTCTTTTTAACAACCGTGACACGATACTCTTTTAGGTGACTGTTCAAACATATAAATTTATAAAGTTTGCTGCATGCATTTCAGCTGAATTTCTTCCATATAGCTTTTATTAATTTGATAGTTTCAAGATCAGGGCAAAGTTGTATTGCATTAGACTTTATTATCAAATTAACATAGCAATATAGTGTTTTGATAATGGTTTTTGGTAAAACTGACTCAAAAACATTTATGCATGGATATAACTGTAATTAATGTATTTATTTTAAATGTGGCTGAGTGGCTGATGATTCCCACTTTGTGTTATTTATGATCTTTACTCAGATTTTTAACCTATTGTTTTTAAAAACCAAAATGACAAAAACATAATTATACAATCATGTAAGTTGAACTGTATGTCTTATTACTAACCATGGTGCATCATGGTTTTTTGTCATGAAATATTTACTTCAATAGGATAGTTTCTAAAGACTTTTTGACTTTATGGTTAAATTTATGGTTAATTTTATGTAAGTTGAGAAAATTGAAATTCAGTATAAAAGATGCTTTTAAATGAAATCTAGAACATTCTACATATAAAAGTGCTACTATTTTGATTTCCATAAATTTTACACCTATGACAATTCGCTTATTAGCCTTAAATTATTTTGTCTTCTGATAAATTATTAATAGTAATAACAAAAAAAATCATTTTGAAAAATGCTCTTTGCTTCATTGATAGATGTAATATAACAGTGCTACTATTCACTTCTTTGACGTGACTGAGGATGAATGAGTCTCTATACAGTAATGAAGCCAAACCAGTATGTAAATTATCAAGAATAATCTGACGATAAGCCCACAATAACATTTAGTCTTTACGTGGACATATAACAAAGTAGTATAAAATTTAATTTGGAGTACATTTTTATAAAGGAGTACTCTGAGCCATAAAGCTCTTTTGCTTGTGGCTATGTCAATTTTTCATTTAGAAACTATAAATATTTATGAAAATAACTGATATTTTGCTGGTCATAAATTAAGTATTGCTTTTCTACACTATGGGATGAAAGAGTGTTTAACCGTAATTAAAAATTTAGACATAGATTTTTAAGAACTGTTTCTGTAGGCACTATAGAGTTTAGAAGCTGTCATGTTTAAATTGGATAACTGACCAGTATGATAAAGCGCATGGTTATGAACTCAGTAGGTTGTCCGATAGCTTGTTAGTTTGCTGTTTTAGGAGAAGCTCAATTTCCTAATGTATGTCAGAGCTAATATACGATTATAGCCAAAGAAGAAAATAATGGAAAAACATCTCTCATATTTTTAAAAAACTGTGTGTGTGTGTATATGTGTATATAAAACACAAATCCACAGATTCAAAAAGCATGTACAGTTAAAGTATATACTTTGTAACTGCTACATATCGCAAAAGAGAAAATAAAGAATGATGACTAAATATTACTTTTTGTCTGTTAACCAGAAATGAAATAAAACATATTTCATAAAGAGAAATCAATAGATTTCAATGTCTAAGATACAATGTATTTCATGTATGCTTTTATTAGATAAAAATTACTCCATGTAACAAAATAGTCGTTTCTTAAATTACAGTCTTAAAACAGAAAATACGTTAACATACAACTCAGATAAATATTAATAATAGTAGTTTTGACAATATTAGTTCTTAGAGGAAGCAATAAAAGATTTGGTTTATACATAGTCAAAATGATTAGACTGATTAAACTGTAAAAATGGAATAACTTATAAACGAATCCTTTACGATTCATGCATTGCATACATTAAATCACTTTGTGTTTTAACAATTATTGTAGTTTGTTGAATTCAACATGTACAATAGTTTTTTGAATTAAGAAATCAATTCTTTGCTCTTATTTACTTGTGATTATAACAATCTAAACTGTGTTACAAGTCAAATGGTAAAGGCAGCTGTAATGAATACCTGAGTAAGATTTTTAAAGCATTCCTAAGAATTAACAAAATTATTAGAGATAATTCCTAACATATGGTCCTCTGTATCTGTGGGCTCTGTATCTGCAGATTCAAGCAATTGCAGATTGAAAATATTTGAAAAAAAACTGTGTCTGTACTAAACATGTGAAACACGTACAGACTTTTTTCTTGCCATTATTCCCAACAACACAGCATAACTATTTACATAGTATTTACATTGTATTAGATATTATAAGTAATCTAGAGATGTGCATAAGTTACATGCAACTGCTACGCCATTTTATATTGGGGGCTTCAGTATCAGCAGATTTTGGTATCCAGAGGAGTTTAAGGAACCAATCAATCCTCCAGAGATACTGAGGGATGACTAGAATTACTTTTTTCAAAAGGAGAAAAGAAACAGATATTCATATATTAATAATTATAAACTATTAAACATCGATCAGATTCTGCATATCCTTGCTTTGAGAATAACACTCTGGAATGAAGACAGATTCTGTTTTATCTTATTCTGCTCCTGCCTGGTTGGAGTAGCATACTGGGGAATCACAACAAAGCTCACAGGTAAAGTATGCGGTAGTGAATTATCTACGTCAATAATAGGAACAAAATAGAAAGTAGTGGTATTTGTGTTGAGGCTTGATGACCTTGTTTTCATAGACTTTCCCTTAATCTAGGAACTACTTCATAAAATTTATTTTCTATCATGGTGTGCTCAAATAAGCAATGAGAAAAAGTCATCTCTAACAACACTTTAATAAGACATGGTATTATAAGAGATTACTAGGTATGACATAACTTACCCACAAAATATCATATAGTGGTTAACTAGATATAAGAGAAAAATCCACAGGTTACATCTGTATGGTTGTTCCTTGAAGGCGCTTGGTTATATTAAAATATCATTATGGTGATTTATTCTTTTGTTTTCCCCTAGAAAATAATCATATTATTATTATTGTACTGATTTCCTATGGCCTGATCATTCTCTGAGAAATGGCAATTTCTTAAGTTATAAATAACATTAATGATGTCTCTTTTCAAAAACACTATATTTTACTTCAAAATCATTGTTTAAAAGTAAATTTTATCATCTGATGGGTTATTTTATAACAAATTTCCATGCTAATTTATGTTTCTGAATGGAAGTGTTCATATGCTGAAGATTTATATGTATTGCTTTTTAGCATTACCCTATTGTTCCTTTTAATAGGATTAAATATCTAAGAAATGACATTTATGTAATAGGATATATGTTAGATTTTTTACTGTAGTTAATTGAGTGTATTTTATTATTTAGCTTTTAAAGTAAAGGGATTTATTTTTAACATATAAGTAATCAGTCACAATATGACAGCTATTAATCGCACGTATTTTAACCTACAAGTACAATAAAAGTATAACATTTTAAAATGAAGATATTATTTAATATATACAAAAATTTATAATAAAAGTCACTATTTCTAATAGTGACTTTTAGAAATGTTATTTTCATCATTATTATAAAGTGTTAAACTTAATGTAAAGCCAAACTTCAGCACTTATTTTAGATACAAAAGAATTTTCATTTCCATGTTTCTAAAATCTAAAACGGTAAGTAAATATTCTCTATTACCTTTGGTAAAAATAACTTAAAATACTAAAAGACAATCCAATGATGGCATTAACTTTATGATTTCTTATATGATAGTTGGTCTCTGATTAAATTTAAAGACATGAATAATGGAAACAAGTTAAAGATTGACAAAATATCTTAACAATATTAATATTTTGGACATCATATCTTCAGAATAATTGTGAAACAATTCCCAATAATTGAGAAACAATCATTAACTTTTATAAAAGTACTTTCTATAGGTTCTAAAATCTGGAACTCAGCATAGTACAGCAGAAACAGTATACATGCAAAACACTTAGCATGCTTTAGTAACCAAAAGTCTGTAAATGATGAAGCATATTGTGCTGAAGGAAGCAGGCCTTCCTAACACAATGTGGTCACAGTAAGGCTTATGGTATCCGACTATTTTAATTTTTAAAAATAAACTATTTTTTAAAGTAGTTTTAAGTTCATAGCAAAATTGAGAGAAGGTACAGTGATTTTGTTATTCATAAGAATTTCATGATTATTAGAGAGTTATTCAGAGTTTGAATACTAATACAATAAAGTTGATTGAAACACTGAAAAAAAAAATTAGAACTGAAACATGTACATTATTTTTTAAGGCTTTTTTTTCCCCAATAGATATGCCAAATAAACACAACAGTTCTATTTCTTTGGGCCTAGGATGCAAGTATGATTTAACTGTGCACTAACTTCTTTATGTAACAAAAGCATTTATCTACTGTGAAATGACATTAAATTGCTATCAAATCAGAATTTCACTTTCAGATAGAAATGCAGGAAATTATGCCACAAGGATCTTATTTGCACAACTTTTCTCTTAGATATTTTCTCAGCGCAGTATTGTGAAGGGTGGCAATGATACTATTATCTCTAAAAAAGTAAAAAAATTATTTTTCTTAAAGGTAACAGTAATAGTGTATACTAATTTTGGCAGTTTTCTTGCCATAGCTCAAAACAAAGGCATTTATTAAAATTAGTTGATTTGATAATTATTAAATTTGAATCAATGCATTAAGAAATAGGCAGCTAGTTATCTATTGCATAAGTTGCTCTTTCCTTAATGAATTTTTCAGACCACTTACGAGTCAGTTCCAGATAAAGACCTGGTTTATGAGGGCGGTAATCTAGGTACACTGTATTACTGGTTCTTTTGGGAACAGCTTTTTCGATCTGAGTTCCTTCATGCCACTCATTAAAAGAGGTGATAGAAATTAAACTGGGGTGGGCCTGAAGTGCAGCACTCAGAGCAATTTCATAATACTTCCCATTGATTCGGTTCCGAGTGTTTTGAGTATTCCACGGACGGATACTGGTATCTATGTATCCTGGGCCCACACTCGGGATAAATATTAAGTTGTGCTTATCACAAAAGAATTTTAGGCTAGCCCAATTCTGATGGGATGAGCCATAAGTAAAGCCATTTGTGGCAAAATATGTGTAAATTCCATCAAAACCACTTTGAAGAATATCGTATTTATGTTTTTCTTCTACTAGAAGTGCAATAAACAGTCCATCATAAGGTGAATTGCGAATACTCTGAGACCCTGAGGTGGTTAACAGATTGGCCCATTTTTCAGGCTTGGTGATATAAGAATCATAGACATAAAACACAGGAAGAGCATTGCCGGTCCTTGTCTTGTACCTGTAAAAGGCTGGATGATCTCCATATCTGAAACACAAGCATATGTAAAAGTGAAATGAATATTCACAACTCATTTGCCATAGACAAAAACTGTTTATGTATTGAAAATAAAGGAATCAGTTGTGGTTTAATCACATTGCTCCATTTCTTCAGCGAATCCATTATATAATTAAAAATGCATTTTTAACTTTACACATTAGAAAATTAGAAATGGGATACTCTGCCAAACAAGAGACTAATTATCTCATATTGAGATTTACAAATGATGACTAATGCCATAAAAATCCTATTATTTTCTATATGAACACATAAACTGCTTTTTTTGTATCAGTAATAAATGTCCCAGTGTTACTGACAAGTTTCTTTGTAAGAGTATGGCATCTGTCACAGACTATTACCAGTAAATTCCTTTAACAAAATAAAACTGTATTAACAAACTCTTTGTAATCAGACTAGATATAAATCAAAATATTAGCTATGGGTCCAGTGCTATAAAAGTAGTTCACATTTCATAATCTGAACCTTCTGTTTAAAAAGACACAACTCTGCATTTCTAACATTTAAAAATAATATCAATTTAAAATTTCAATATGGTAGAAATCCTAAACAGCCTTATAAACATATAAAACAGTGAAAATATGAATCTTTATTCATATGGAAACTGAACTGTAAGGGATTTCAGAAATGTTCCTCAAAATGATTATGATGTTCATTTCAAAAACAGTTTAATTTTATTAAAAATATCATTCTCATAAATCACTCAAATCTTTCAAAAATAATTCAATGTACTCTTCTTATAACAATAATTATTAATGGATAATATAACAGTATTTATAAACATTGAAGAAACTCACTTGTCTATAATATACTTGACATTTTTGTACATGTTTTGATCATCTCGATTGCTATATGGTTCTATGTGAAAAGTGACCTAAAACAACAAAAAAAATCAATTAGAGAAAAAAATTTCCATAATGTACAAATAATAATGAAAATGTATTCTACATATATAATAAAGTGATTGATTTAATAACCTTAATTTAAGATGAATATTTATTGAACATAGACGCTACCAGAGAATTCTTAGTAATAACATTTACTAAGAGTTTCTTCACTTAAATAATATACTAAACATTTTATACTTATTACCTCAGTTAATCTTTGCAACTCCATAAGGTAGTTACCATAGCTATTTCCATTTTCTAAATGAGGCAATCAAATTTAAGCTAGGTTCAGTAACTTGCCAGTTATCCAGTTAGTTAGAAGCAATACAGGCAATCTGAATTAAGAGCTTAAATGCTCAACCACTGTGCAATGCTTTTGTTTATATGTTTATTCCTTATAAAATATACCTTATTTACTTGTATTCTATATAAGATATATAAGGATATACTCTATATTCAAACATATCTTTCTTTTAAAAAAATGCAAAAAAAAAATATGGTCCAGAAAAATCTGGATTCTTGTTTCCAAGAATGTGTGTGATTGTTAAGTTTACATTTAAATGGATTTAATAGCAAATTTCTTTAAATGACAAATTCTTCTACTTAATTAAAATACCATTTTACAAAATAATTTGCATTTAATTTGCAATATTATTCAAGGAATAAGTAATGAAATTACTGAAAAAATAATATCCACTAGTGCTACGAAGGACAATAATTCCCATAATGCCTAAGTTATTGATGGGGTTTATACGTCTCTAAGGCAATAACAGAAAACAGTAACTGAAAATATTTTTAAAATGCTGTGCACAGATAAAAGTTTTTTAACTAAAAAAGGTCAGCTGTACATAAATTAAGAAAATTATGGCTAGTAAAACCACTTCTGAAGAGTAATGTAGATAGTACAGATGATAACTCCCATGAATGAAAATCTATTTAAGACTTCTAAACAAACATTATAAGGATTTTCACTTTTATTTTTAATTTTACTGACTTACCAACAGTAATTAAAAATCTTTATGAAAATTAATTTACTGATAATATTTTAATTTTAGGTTTCAGGCTCTATGAAGTACTTCTGGAACTAGAGACTTCTAGTGTAATATAAAACTGTTTTCAATTACTCATTTAAAGCGAAAGGTATTTTACATTAATCGGTGCTACTTGTTTTCACAGAATCAATTTTAAAGCCAGACAGTATTTAGTGAAAATATAATTCCCTACTTTTAATAAAATGAGATTACATTAACATTACATAATGGAAGATTTTTGTCAGTAACAAACTAAGGTCAAATATATTTTTGCAGTATATTGTTAGTATTGCTAGGGTAGTAACTACCAGGTCAGTTTGATTTTTCAGTAGCTTTGGTATTTGCTTTTTAACTTAAGTTGAAAGAGAACTGTAAAGTGCATAGGTATTTTTATACTCTTATATAATGTTACCTTGGGTAATTCCTCCTTCAGATACAACATTGTATTTTCTATATAAATGGCACCATATTTAAGCAAATACCCTATATCAAAATGAATTTAACTTTAAAGCTGAAAACTATAAATGGCATGCTTCTTTTGCAAAGTACAGATGAATATATTTGCAGTAAACACAAAAAGCCAAAACATTCCTCCAATTCATGCTTCTAATTTTGACCTCGCCAGTCTCTTCTCTACCCTGCTGACAAAGTGAACTTTCTAAAGTGAAAATCTGACGTTTTTCTCCTTCTCCAACACCTCCATTCCCTACCTTCCCTACACACCCTCCAACCTCTGCCACAACAACAACGAGGTAGGTCTTCCTATTCTTACGTGGTACCATAATCCTTTGTACTTTTCTCTTCATGCAATTCACTTGTCTTTGTGTCTGATCTCCAATAGATTGCAAGGTCTCTTAAGAACAGAGGTAATATCCTCTTAATATTGCCAGCATCTGGAACAGTATCTGGCACATAGCAGGCAATGAATGAATGAAAGCATGCATAAATAAACAGATGAATGATTTTCATGCAAAAAGGGACAACTGTCAAATTAGACCCCAAGCCTTCCATCTTACCCCATTTAGGTAAGAATCACTAAATTTTCACCGTAAATTCACCATATTCATTTAGGAACAAGAAAAAGGAAAAAGGAGAGGTCATGGATAATATAATACGTTTCAAATCGATCTGAAAAATCATTTTAAAAAGAATCATGGACATACTTGCATGCAAGCTTCACACAGTCAAAAATCTGCATAAGTCTTAAAATCAGATATAATGATGGCTCTAGAGCCATATGCCAATAAATAATGGATGCTGATACACCGTAACGTGATTTATACATAAAGCAGAATGAAAACTTGCTACTCTAAAATAAAATATTAAATTTACTAAAATGCAAGACCATAAGTGGCCGAGTTGGTTCTTTCCCCTACAATACTGAGCAAAGGGAGAGGACAACTGGATCTGCCTGATTTTCTTTTACCCAAATGGATGATTTAATTCAGTTGGGTTTTGATGTAATGATGCTGTATAACAAACAAGCTGACAATCTCAGTGGCTTGCAAAGATAAAACATTTTTTTCTTGAACATAAAGGTATGAATTGGCTGTGAAGGCTATGCTCTAGGATGCGGACCATACTGAAATCAACTCCACGTATCTATCATTCTGGGTGCTTGGCAGAAAGGGGCATGATCTTCTCCTATAAGAGACAGGAGCACAGCCACACAAGCACATGGTATACATAATGTTTTCTCACATCTTGTTAACCAAAGCAAGCCATTAGGCCAAACCCAGTATCAATGGGACAGGAAGTATATTCTTTCCATGGAGTGGTAGGAAAGCAGGAATATTTGCTAAAAAATGACAGAATCTACCAAACATCTCTATACTGTCTCATTCAATAGATTATTTTATTGCTGTGTTCTTAATGGTGTAGGATAGATAGGACACAGTGGAAAGGATCCAGCTCTGATTTTTATATTCTCTGCAAAACCAGCCTACTCAATGATAGTATAAGTAAATGTTCCAGTGAATATGCAGACAAGTATATAAAAGAACAGATAATCTAAATCTCTCTGAAAAATCATGATTTAGATTTTAGTTTTACTCATTTACATTTCCAAAAAAATAACAGTCCAGATTTGCTAAGGATAATGCAAAACAAGTAACCAAAGCACCAACGATTTGTCATTCTTGCTTGTTTGTTTATAATCTAAAAAGCATTCACCTAAAAAGACTCTTGGTTTAAGTTAACCAAAATTGAAATTACGAAGTAATTAGTGATGAGTACTAGTTATAACATTATTGAACATTGAACAGTTAAACCCAAGCAAAGAATGAGGAACATATTAATAAAGATTAAAGTAGAATTAATATATCACAGCCATTAGAATATTTTAAAAATAAAACTGATACATGGGAAGGTTTTTTGGGGGAAAAGGACTAAGCAAGTTAATATTAATCAAATTGGGGGAACAGGGAAGATTATTCCCTTGCTTTAAAGAAAAAAAAAGAAAAAGAAAAAAGATATGTTACTAACGAACCCATTTTAGACTTAAGAGTTTAGTGGTCAGTTATGTACATTGTAGGCACCAATTTATTTGCACCAAATTCACCACAACATTGATTTTTTTGTATCATATTGCCTTAGTACATTATATCATCCTAGTAAGGCACTGTCATTAATTCAACATCTTAACATTCCTTTATATTAGCAAGCAAAAGGAAAGTTTTCCATTCTTTAAAAAAACAAGATTACATTTTAATTATAAAAAATAATATCTGTTCCCCAATAACACAACAAAAATCACAGAAAAATGCAATAAATAAAACTATCTTATGGTTTCATCCTGTCATTTTATAAACGAGGGGTATAATCCTAGAAGATCAAGGAACTACTATAAGATTGTAGAGGTACTCAGCTGAGACAAACTCCAGTCTCATGGTTCCAAGTCTATTCTTCTTTGTACTATAAAGAGTTCCTCCCCAGACACGAAGCCAAGAAATTATTCTAAAAATTTTGGAAAACATCAGTCTATCAAGTTCCAAATTTTTCTGATCATTAGATATAAAATCAGAAACAAATACTGTTGGGAACATTTACATAGACAATTAATTCGTGGTTGAGATCTTTGCCACACTCTCCTACACAAACTTCAAACAGGAGAAAAACCAATCTATCCTCATGCACCAGAACATTTTCACTTTACCTTTAAAACCTCCTGAAAGAACTAAAATAGCCAGTTTCTGGAGCTCCCATCTCCCAGGATTATAGCAGGGCCAGGACAGAAGAGTGGCCCTTGGACCTGTTTTGTAGAAGATAAATCAATCATTTATCCAGACTCAGACTGGGTGCCAGAACCTGGAAGCGTGCCTATTTGCAGATTTCAAAGGCCAATGGAAACTCACTGAATGGCACTGAGGGACATGGTAAGTGACAGCTCTTGCCAGTCGGCTAATTTGAGAGATGCTGTCTTAACAGTTTCAGGATTGTAAAGTAGAAAGAGGAGGCAGCTCTATGGACAGAAATAAAAAAAATGCTGCCTACTTAGCTATTTCTCTCTCCCTAGAGTTCCATTTCTATTCCCCAATAACTACTGAGTCTCAAAGCTACAAAAGGAAAATTAAAAGTACTTTATCATATTTTTATTTGAAGCAAAATATTTCAACAGTGATCCACATCATCTCCTACAGAGCTCAATTACCAGCATTGGAAAAACCAGACTGTCCTCCATTAGGATATATAAACCAAGAAATTACAGAACAAATAAAAAGCTCCAGCAATTTTTAAGGGTAGCAGCAATCTGAGAACTCAGGGTAAATGGTCTCTAGTTAAAAGACACTATAATTTCACATTTTCATTAAGATTTGCAAGAACCATTGTATTGAATAAGAATAAACTCTAAAAAACATGAGTAATCAGAGGATAAGTAAAGGATATGAGTTATGGAATGTGAATACCTAAGGACATAGGACAGAGTGGAGAATGTAAAATAAACTGTAGATTTGCAGATTTCAAATCTAGTATCACAAGGACAAGATCATGAATAAACATTCCTTTTACACTTGATTTTAAATGATTCTTGAATTACATATTAGAGTCCCAAATCAAGTGTCTTGTTTCCAGACTCTGTCTTCTGTTTCAACGATCTCTTTCTCCATGCTAAGAATAATGTCATACCCTTTATTTTAATTCCCACCATTTTTAGTATATATTGTTATCTAGGAATACAAGTTTTCTTCTCATTAAAAAAGTTTTTTAAAAGTTTTACTTTATTCTAACAGATTTAAAAACTTTTGGGGATTAAGTCTGTCAAATCCTATATTTAAAATTGCATTGGAATTGTGCTATTATTATATGTTGGTTTTCCGTAGTTACTAGTCTCCAAGATGGCCCCAATCCCCATCTCCTGGTATTCACAACTTTGTAGTTTTCTCCCACATTGTGCCAGACCTGATTTATTAGTAAATAAAACAAAAGAACAGAGCAACAGTGATAGTGTGTCATTTCTAAGATTAGGTCAAAAAAGAAAGAAACAAACAAACAAACAACAACAAAAAACACTGTAGCTTCTATGTTGGAGACTCAGTCTCAGATCTTTCACTCTGGGAAAGCCACATGGCGAAGAACTGAAACTTCCAGTTCATGGGCTACGAGGAACTGTCGAGGCCTGTCAACATCACTTGAGAAAGCTTATAAGTGGATCCCTCAGCCTCAGATGACTGGAGCACCAGCCAATATCTCCCTGAGAGACCGTGATTGAACCAGACCAATCCAGCTAAGCCACTTCTAGATTCTTGACCCTTAGAAATTGTGACATAATAAACGTTTATTGTTTTAGGCTACCAAAGTTTTGATATAATTTGTTATGCAGCAATAGCTGATGAGTGTAATTTACACTGTATTTCAGTCACAAGAATCAACTACCTCTCAAAGGTTGAATAGAATTGCCAGATACATCTGGTGCTTTGGGGAAGACATTTGTTCAATTACCTTTTATTTTTTTTTTCTAGGATAATTAGTCAATTCAGATTTTTAAACCTCTTTCTGCACCAAAAAATTAACTTTTTAAAGTATTTTCCTAGAAAACTACCCATTTCTTATAAATTTCAAATATGTTAACAAAAAAAACTTAAACTCTCTTCTGCATCCCCTTCTAATTTTTGATATTATGTTTTCTCCACTTTTTTCTTTTTTAGTATCACCAGTGGTTTGCCTATTTCATCTTTTCACAAAAAGTAAAGAAAAAAAAATCAAGATTAATTTATCTAGGTTACTGATTTTACAGGTTTTATATTTATTTCATTAATCTCATACTTCATCCTTATTAGTTCTTTCTCCTACTTTGTTTTATTAAATATTATCCATGTCTCATTGGTATTGATAATACAATAATCTCAGTGCTGTTTATTTTTATATTATCTTAAATTTCAGTTTTGACTTTTTCTTTAAAATAAGTGTTTTTTTGATTAAAATATTATAATTAAAATTTTAAACAATTTTATACTTTTTAAATGGTTTTGACTTAATCATTAACTGTCAATAGTACTAAATGTGGTCAGAGAATGCAGACTCTATGGTTATAACTTTTGGAAATTTATTAAAATTAATGTTGCCACCTATTACATGACTAATTTTTGAATATTTTAAAAACACTGTTTATTTTATTACTTAATATAAAATTATCACCTGTAGTGCTATTTAAATCTTTAATGATCATTCATATTTGTTTCCATGATTCATTAATTTCTTAAATAAATAAATAAAATCCTACACCATGACAAATTTTTTTTCATTTGTAACACACCTTAGTATCTGGGTAGAATATACTTGATCTTTCAGCTGTCTTCAGACTTTCACTTGCATTCTATATGTGCACAGGTGTGTGTATATACATGGTAAATAAAGTTAAAGTGAAACTCAGATTTTGAAAAGTATTTGAGCAATAGCTTATTTTCTAACTACTTTATAAGTATGTAAAGTCACACGGTTAACAACATTTGATTTTAGTAGATTTTTGACATCTAAGAAATTTAGACACATAAATCTTCCCTAATTTTTGTATTATCTTCACAAAAGAACCTTTCAATCCTCTTTTTCTGCTAAAACAATAGATTAATAAAAAACATGGTTAAAAAATAATAAATATCTAAAATATAATTTAAACAAGGCTTGGAACTCATATTAATTATAAAATTTTCTTTATGAAATGAATATAGTACTATTAACGAAATCCTGTCATTATTTTCACATTGGTTTTAATTACAATGACTGCTCCAAACATTGTTATTACTGTTATTATAAGGATAGTAATAACCTTATATATAGCTTGAAAATAAAACAAAATACCTTCAGATTATATTTATGGGCTTTATCCAAAATAGTCGGTACCAAGTTATCAGTAGGTTCTCCATTCTCATCATTTGACTCAGGTGGGTACCAAGACAGGGCTAGTACACCTAATAGAAATGATCAAAAAGAAAAGAAAAAAAAAAGACAGGAACATGAATGACCGCAAGTATTCTGAAAAAGGCAGAGTAAGTACCAAACAGTTAACAACAAAAAAAAGACATATTCACAAAAGGTTGTTTTGTTATGTTCCTTCAGAATACATACAGTTATTTGATTACTTTCTAGAGTCAGTATCTACAAACTCTTTATTAGGTATTCACACATTTTTGTAAAAATTAATAGGCTATAATTTTTAGAATAAGTTTTAGGTTTACAGCAATATAGCAAAGAAAGTACAGAGTTCTCATATTCTCCTCCTCCTGCCCCCCCATCCTCCACACAGTTTCTCTATTACTGATATCTTGCATTGGTGTGGTACAATTGCTACACTTGATGAACCAACATTGATAGATCATTATTAACTAAAGTCCATAGTTTATATTAGGTTTACCCTTTGTGTTATAGTGCAGTTTTATGGCTTTTGTAAATCTATTATATCATATACCCACCATTATAGTACCAAACACACTAGTTTTACTGCTCTATAAACCTCCTATGCTCCACCTATTCATACTTTCTCCCTCTCCCCCTTTCCCTGGCAATAACTGATATTTTTATTGTCTATAATTTTGCCTTCCAGATGCCAGATAGTTGGAATCATAAAGCATGTAGCTTTTTAGGATGGGCTTCATTCACTTAGGAATTTGCATTTTAGGTGCCTTCATGTCTTTTTATAACTTGATAGCTCATTTCTTTTTACTGCTGCATAATATGCCATTGTAAGGATGTGTATCTGTTCACCTACTGAAGGATATCTTAGTAGCTTTCAATTTTTGGCAATTATGAATAAAACTGCTATGAACATTTATATGCTGCTTTTTGTGTGGATCAATATATTTAACAGAAGATTTAAAAATAATTTAAATTAAATTAAAATTAAATTAAATTATAATTTTTAAATTAAATTTAAAAATAATTACAGTTCCTCCCCATAGGATCTACTTATTTTTGGACTAATATATTACAAAATAAGTGTTAGCAACATAAATTAGCAAAACTGAAGACAGAATATTTAAGATCAACTAATTCAAAACATCACTACATATATAAAAAAAAATTGAAGGTCATTAGAAAGATGGCACTCATTTCTCGATCAATCAACAGATTCTTTAAGACAGAGAAAGAAATAATAACGGTGTCAAAAGAGGAGCATGTGAAAATTAGGAAATGGAAGGTCAGAAACTGCTAGAGAACTAAATTTTAAGACCTAAATTTTGTGGTAGCCATGCTATATACAGATAAGTCCCATCTAGAGAAACAAAATAGGACTTTCACCAGAGTAAACAGAAAAGAGATATCTGTGTCCTATCAACTCTGAAAATAGGAATAGCAACAACAACATGAGAGAGAGAAAAAAGAATCTATAATATATGGGCCTCAAGGGAGCTCTGGCTAGCTAAGAAAGGAGTCATAACTTAGAGAAGCAAGTTTGAGGAAAGCGTCTGGAGATAATTAATCCGTCATTCAAGATGCCTACTAGCTCAGCTTATAAGCAGAATGCCACCAATGAAAAGAAGAATGACAATAAAAATTTTCACAACAAGGGACCTAGAAAAATTTTATTTTATGTAAAAAATAAATGAAAAAAACATGAGAAAAAATAATAAAGAGCACACAACAGAAAGATTATGCTATGAAGTACATGAAAATTATGAGCAGAGCATTCTTCCACGAAATTAAAAACAAAACAAGATTCCTGTTTCTAATCATAGTGGACTTAATAACAGTTGGTCTAATAGTAGACCAAACACTCCTCATGAAAATAACCAAAATTATTAAATAAAACATGGAGAACAAAAAATTTCTTAAAGCCAAAGAGCTGAAAAAAGAGCAAGGAATTACCTGACCAAACTAAAGGGAAAATATGGAGCCAGATAGCAGAGTGAGCAAGGAAGTTGGTTTGCCCCAAGCATAACTGGAGGAAGTAAATCAACTCTCAAAATCAGTGGATCACATCCCAGGTTCACAATGCTTGTGCAGTCTTCTAGCTTTAAACTTAATTTAAGGTGATCCAGGACTGGTATTCTCAACTGTTACCAAGCCAGAGCAAAAGCACTTCTTCTCTGGAGGAAGGCATCTTCTTTCTAGGCCTAAAACTTTATATTTGCAAAAAGTATTTTTTAAAAACCTAATGAATAGTGAACAATCACCTTGAAATATCCAGAAAATTATGACTTTTGCCCTTTCCCTAATTCATCTACTATTCTTTTATCTCTTTTTTCTGAGAAGCAGAGTAGTATAGCAGAATAAGCATGGGCTTTGAACATGTATTCAAATATATCATCACGTATTAGCTACATGAACTAAAGGCAAGTTAATGTCTCGCTTCTGTGGCCTCACCAACAAAACACAGACAATTTTTACCTTGCAGGATATGTCCTAAGTATGCACATAAAATTCCATTACCTAGACTACCACATTCAATAAATGTTGGCTCCTTTACTACCATGTTCTCTGCTTTCCTCGTATTTTGCCCCCTCTCCAACCATAGCCCCCCTTCTAGCATGTGCACACACATGTACACAGATACATGATTTTTTGCATCTTAATACTATGATCTTCATTCCACCTTTTCTTAACTCTTTCTTCAGCTTCATTACATTCCGGTCTCATGTTGCCAAAATGATACTTATACCAGTTATATACATTAATATTCAAAAGAATTTTAAAAGCTCTGTTCCTTATTCGACTGGCTATATTTCAAATGTGCAATGGCTACACATGGCCAGTATAATCTACTGTACTAGCCCAGATAGAGAACATTTTCATCATCACAAAAAGCTCTGCTAGACAGCATTGCCACATTATTCTGATTATCCTAACACACTAACCACCTCATTCTAATGTAGTGATTTCTTTTCCTCTCTTATCCTCTCTGTGGGTCTAAGGTTTAGGGAGAATGTTCTTTCTTCTCTTTTGTCCTAGTATTATACTTCAGCTTCTTTATTGCATCGATTATGACTTCCATATATCTAGTTCTATTCCCGTACTGAGCTCCACAGTCTAATTTATCTTTATACTGTGTCTTGTGGACTATAGCACTCATCAGTTCTGAACCAAGATAATGATGGTCCTACTCCTGAAGAGGACTGGGTCATTTACAATTGTAGTCAATCCTTGACAGTAACCAGAAAGTTTTCTCTAAAATAAGCCAACAGAGTATCCTTTATAAGTAAAATCTATTACTCTCAATTTCTATCATTCTATTATAATTGCTTAGCAAACTAGGATACTTTTTAAAGTCCATTCTTGGAATGCTAGCATACTAAATGCAAAAAGAAAATGTCATATCACTCATGCCATCCCTTTATAGCAAGTATTGAAGGATCTACAACATAACTGATACCCAATAATATTTTGTTCAGTGAAGTAATGTATTTAAATAGGGTAACAGTTAAGAATAGAGGGCATAACATAAGATAGGCCTGGGGAATAAAGTCCCAATTCTGTCATTTGATAGATGTGTATCCCTAGGTAAATTATTTTATTTTTCACAACAGTAAAATGGAGGCTAAATTCAGTTCATAATTCAAAAGTCTGTTTTAAAAATTACAAATGACAGAATGCATCACACAGAGCAACAGCTCCCAAAAGGTGAATACAAATAACATTTAATAACACTAAGACAGTATAATGGTAAATAAATTTGGATACCTTTAACTCCACTGAGCTTGTAATGTATTCTCTTATACATAGGAAACTTACTTAGTGCTTCTATCAAACATTCTTTCAAATTTAAGATTCAACATAAAGAAAGGCGAGCCCATTTCTTGCCACAAACACTATAATCACTGTCCTACTCAGGGTGACACACTTTCAATAAAAAATTATAAGGCACATAAAAAAGCAAGAAAAACAATGCACTGCCAAAAGACAAAGCAACCAACAGAACTATAAGAATTATAGAAGAAAATGTTGGAAAAACTCTTCTAGATATCAGCCTAGGCAAAGAATTCATAAAGAAGGCCCCAGAGACAATCACAGCAACAACAAAAATAAATAAATGGAACTTGATTAAATTAAAAGGCTTCTGCACAGCCAAAGAAACAATCAACATTGTTTCAACAGGAGCAAATGGACAACCTACAGAATGGGAGAAAATATTCACATGCTATACATCCAATAAAGGGCTAATAACCAGAATCTACAAAGAACTCAGGCAAATAAGCAAGGAAAAAAATCAAATAACCCCATTAAAAAGTGGGCAAAAGACATGAACAGGAGCTTTTCAAAAGAAGATAGACTAATGGCCAATATACATGTGAAAAAATGCTTGACATCACTAATCATCAGGGAAATGCAAATCAAAACCACCATGAGATATCTCCTAATCCCAGTGAGAATGGCCTTTATCAAAAACTTCTGAAACAATAGATGCTGACAGAGAGACAGGAACACTTATACACTGTTGGTGAGATTGCAAACTAGTGCAACCTCTATGGAAAATAGTATGGAGATTCCTCTAAGAACCAAAAGTAGACCTTCCATTAAATCCAGCAATCTCACTACTGGGCATTTACACAAAGGACAAAAAGGTCATTTTATCAAAGAGACTCTTGCACTTGAATGTCTACTGTAGTGCAATTCACAATCTCAAAGATGGGGAATCAACCCAAGTACCCATCAATTCATGAGTGGATTAATAAAATGTGGTATATGTACACCATGGAATACTACTCAGCCCCAAAAAGAAAACAAATTACTACCTTTTGCAACAATCTGGATGGAACTTGACACCATTCTCCTACCAGAAGTATTGCAGAATGGAAAAACAAACACCACAGGTACTCACTATTAAATTGTAACTAACCAGGCAGTACACATGTGCACAGACAGAAGTCAAACTCAACAGAAATCATTGCAGGTAGGGTGGAGGGGGTGAAATCATACCTAATGGGTGTACAATGTATACTATCTGGGTGATGGGCACATTTATAACTTTGGTTCAAGCAGTCCAAAAGCAATCTATATAACCAAAAAAAAATTTGTACCCCTATAATATTCTGTAAAATAAATAAATAAAAGGAAAAAAAATTTGCAAGGATAGAGAGGACCTGAATAACACTACCAAGCACTTAAACATTTATAAGCTACTTCATTCAAACAGGTGCATAGCGTTAAGAAACATCATTGATCTGTAAACTTAAGGTGGGAGAATTCATTGTACTTTATGCAAATCAAAATTTAATAAAATTAAGATGGAGAATTAAATTAGAAATCAATATATCCAGAATACTCTAAAATTTAGAAAATGTACATTAAAGGCAGTGTTAAAAGGTGACTCGATGTTTAAGTTGGAGGTACAAATTTAAAAATATAATAACAATGTGAAGACTAATTAGTATTAACTTAATATTACACAAAAATTTTTATATACACATACCCATACACACACATATATAGAATAAAATAATTACCAATTGAAGCAGAACGCATTTGTCTCATGTGAGTTTCTATGACAGAAGGATCCCGAGAACTGTAACTTCCCAACTCAGGATAAAAGCTGGAGCCAATGTCATCCGGGGGGCTGTGTCTCCCTTGTGGATAATTCTTGGCTATTCTTGGGTCCCAATGCTCCAACACTGGATGGTTCCAATGTATATATTTACCATCAAACTGTGGATTTCCATACCAACTGTAATAAAATACATGTAAATAATAATTCAGAGGTGGTAGTTCTTCCAGGTTGAGTTCAGAGGCTTTGGAAGAAGGTTTCATAGTGATTTCAACACTTTTTAAGTTCTTGCTATTTGTTTCACTGTTGATTCTGTCACTTTTTTGGGAATCAAAATTTTTCCCCAAATGATTAGTTCGCTGACGAAGTTCTGGAAGAAGGCCAAGTCCAAAAGGAGCTCCAAAAGTAGCCGTATTTGGTCTCAGCAATTTTAAACCCATCATCAGAGAAAAAATAAATAGAATAAAAAGTGACAAAATGATGCAAGTCCTTCTCCGAAACTTCGCCATGATGACATACTTTAAACTCCAAAATAGTAAATGTTTTGCTGTAATTTATTGAAAAAAGAAAATTAGTAAGAGGTATCAGCAATATTTCAATATATTCAAAATGAAAATTAAAATCCATAAAGTTCATTACATTGAAAAATTAAAGTACATTGTGATATTAATTATGTCATCAAATACTGATGTCTGCAAAAGAATCTATAAATGGCTAAAGTCAATAGACAAACCTTTTGGAACTTTATTTAAGAAAACGAAATACTTTTCATCATTTCAACAGATTTTGTGTAAACTAAATATAGAAAGAGAATACTCTGTGCATATGAACTAAAATTTTCTAAAGCTAAGTGTAAAATTTAAAAATCATAGCTAATAAAAGAAAATACTTATAAGTAAATTAAAAGCCTGGCCATTAAATGGATTTTCAAAAACTATTTTTTTAAAACAACAAGTTCACATTTTTAAATGACATTTTAAAATGTAATAGAATTGGACAAAATTAAAAACATGACAGTGGAGAAAATAAGAATATTCATTCAGAAGTTATTCCCAATTTTTAAAAAATTCATTAATTTATAACTTCGAAAATTTTATTGAACAGAGGTTATGAACATTAACTTATAACTTATAAGATATTATTTTTTGTTTTAATAATGTGTATATACACATATTATTGGTGGATGGGTGTGGGGCATATATGTATACATATCAATAAAATACTTAAAGTCTTATATATACAAATTTCTTATTAGAACGATATTTGGCAAAATGTAGACCTTGACTGCTTTATAAAACATGACTTTCTATGATGCATCAGGTTTTTGTTATTCTAGAGAAAATTAAGTTAAAATAAACCAGCTCTGATAGAAAAGGCAAGTAAAACTTCCTGCAAACTGCTGCTTCTCTCATATGTATATTCAAAAACTACAAAGATAACCAAGTATATTTATTTTAGAGATAAAATCATAGAAAGTACATTCAACCTCAATCTTGCATAATTGTGAATTATACCACACCTAACGAATAATATAAAAATACGTATGTCTAATTTAAAACATACAAAGTAAACATTCAAAAAGAAAACTGCCAGCTTAAAATCTCCTTTCCAACTCTTGTGTCCCCTCCCAATCACCAGCCCTGCATTTCTCCCTGCCTAAGGGCAATTCCTTGACTTTTGTGTTTACTATTCCCTCACCTTTCTGTGTCGCATTCCCATCACATAAGCATACATGGCCAGTATTAATTTTGTGTTGCCTGTTTAAAAATTTTAAGTAAATATGAGTGTGTATATAGACATTATATATATATACACACTTATGTATACTATATACACAATATGTATACTCTATGTATACATCAATGTGTGCATGTACATATACATATACACACATATATGTATACATGTATATACATATGTGCACATACAAATAAATACCTGAACTGATATTAAAATGCACTTTAGGTTATATATGGATACATGATATATATTTATATATGATAAATATGTACAATTATATGTATATAAAATCCATAAAACTCTTGGAAAACAATATTTATTACTAAACCTTCTTTGACACTTTCCTTAGTATCTTAACTCTTCCTCATCCCTGCATTCCATCACATCAGTTCCCTCTTTCTCTAATAAAAAAACACGAAAATTAACTTTTAGCAAAAGACTAGATAGATGGGTCTGGGTAAAAAGAGCTGTGAGAGTTTGCTCTCTTCCGCTCTTCCACCATGTAAGGACACAGCATTCCTCCGTTCCAGGGGATACAGCATTAAGGTGACATCTTGGAAGCAGAGAAGAGCTCTCACCAGACAGCAAAACCTGCTGGTGCCTTGACTTCAGGACTTCCTAGACACCACAATTATAAGAAATAAATTTCTGTTCTTTAGAAATTACCCAATATCAGGTATTTTCTTATGGCAGCACAAAACAAACTAAAACACAGAATAACAACTACCAGGCAAGAATCATCAATGGATACTGAGAGTAAAAGTTTGACAAGAAACAGGATATCTACATGTCGGCAAAGTGTTTCTGTACAAGATATTTAATTCATCATAAAGACGAACATAATAACCTAACAGTGGAAAACCTACCAAATACCAATTCAAATTAGTGATCCAAATTAACTTTATCAGTTAATTTTGAATACATAGGGATGACCATGAGTCTCCAGAAAGGATGCACTGAGAAAAACATTGAATCACTGCTGTGGTACTCCTGTCAAAATTAATCCAGATCTAATCACAAGGAAACATCAGCTAACATATTAAAGACAGGAGATACACACACACATATTTATATATACATACACATATATGCATATACACATATTATATATAAATACACTATATATAACGCATATTTGCATACAGCGCAACATGTAAGTGTGCATGTATAACAATAAACAAATATGGTAAACTATTACCATCTAGTCAATGTGCAGGAAAAACATAGGACTTGTTGAATTGTTTGTACTATTTTTGCAACTTTTCTATAAGTCTAAAATTATTTGAAAATCAGAAATTAAAAAAGAAAAAAGAATCTCACCAGTAAATTGAAGGACATGAGCTGTGAAACGTAACGCCTGCTTATTTCTAGAAAGGACCAATCCATAGTCTTTCAAGCTCTGCACTGCATCACTACAGGGAGTGAAATTTCTATGTGTGAAATGCGGCAGCCCCATTGCACAGGATAGGAATAAAGGGATGATAACCATTTTGGCCTGCCGCTATAATTTGTTGTCCTGAAATTTCCAAATTATTTAGATAACAAATCCCTTCCTTTGCTTAAAATAAGTGAGAATTTTGACAAGACATGAAGCAGAAAAAAAATTTTTGTGGATGCAATATGATCTCAACTAGATTAAAGATACGAAGTAAAGAAATATACTTAAATGTGTAATATTAATAGTTTCCTTTGGGTGAGAAAACACAGTCATACTTTCTTACTCTGTCTTCTAAAATTATAACATAATTTTCCTTCATAAGGAAAAAGTTTGGGTAGGTATTCAATAAGGAAATAATCAATAGTAATGAATGCTGAAGAGTCACAGACAATGGGAAAAATAATGGATTTAGAAATTATTAAGACATTGATTTTTGAGATGTTGACTTCAGCTGAGTAGTAAGATACATGAAGATCAGGATGCATAATGAAAAGAATATTGATCTTGAAATCTGAAGATGTAAGTTCAAATTGTCCACGTTGACCTAGTTACACATGATCTTGGATAAGTCACTTAGCCTCTTCTTTAAAAAAAGCATAATATCTATTTTGCCTACTAACAAAGTTGTTCTATGAATCATGAAAGATAATGTTTGAGAAAGAAAATTTTTAAGAGCAATATTTTAATCAAACAGTAAATACTCATTAAGAGTAAATGAAAAATAGAGAAATATAGGAAACAACTCTGAAACTTTTTAAAATTTGTTAGGTTCATTTCCCAGATCTATACATGAATACAAAATACATGTCCATTTATGAAAGCTGCCTTTTCTTTTTTTCCTCCTGCTGCCTATAAATATAATTTGTTACGATGTTCCCTCCCCTTTCTTTTCTTTTTACATTATTTAATTCATTCACCTAAAATCTTTATCAATCATTATAGCTGATCCACCAGCTCAATCTTAAGAGATGATTTCCTGGCTCTATCCCAATCTAAATAAAGGCAACTAGACTTCGATTTAACATATGGGCTTTCTAATTCAAATACCTGAGTTCAAATTCCAGCTGGGCCATTTTTTAGTTATTTGACTTATACAAGTGACCTGATCTTTCTGTGCTTCTTTCCTCATCTGTAAAATGAGTTACTACCTCACTCATAGGATTTTTGAAAGTATGAAATGAGTTAATATTGTAAAAATCTCAGGATCATGTCTAGTTTAGTGTAACACTAAATAAATGTGAACAATTATTTATGACAATGATGATGATTATTAAAGCTGGCATCTGACAAGCAATTAAAAACCAACCAATTTTATTCTAAATGCCTATTCTCTGTATGGCCAAGTTTTAAAATACCACTCACCTTTCAAGTCACCTTTCAACACTGAAATGCCGCCTCTTTTTGATACCTACTTACTCTCTATATTGTATAGTTATAATATTATCTATTTTTTAAACTTTTTTCTTACATATTACATCATGCTAATATAGTTACATGTTTTATATCTCCTACTAGATTGCTCCTAAAATATCAGAAATAAAGTCTTTATCTTCATACTTTAGTAGAGTCCAACATATCTTATAGATAGTTTCTTTAAGTTTTCAGCTTACACAACTGAATTTATGGCCCTTTTGTTTTTGATATTGGCATGTATTTGGGCAGCATACATATAAACAGATTCTACTGGCTATATAAACATTTGATATGTTTATAGTCTATACTGAATATACTATATAGGAAGAATCCTGTATATATATATATATATATATGTATATAAAGGTCCAATAATTTCAAAAATCCATTTTAATAAGTTATCTTCAACATTACAAAACCATGATAGCCCTTGAGACGGCTAAAAGGTCTGATCTTGCAGGAAAGAGGAAGTTATTTTGCCTCTACAAAACAAAGATGTTTTTGAAGCCATCATAAGGAAAAAAATTACAAGTTAATTGTAGATGTTCAGGAACCTACTGAAGGTATTGGCTATTGAAAATCTGTTCTCTTTTCAAAAGGCATTTTACATAACTCAGAAGTCATACACTGTATGTTCTTTTGAAGCTATTGTTCCTATTTTTGAGTTTTTCTGCTTTTCATCTTTTGAAATGCTAGTTGACTTGGAGGTCTAGTGAGGCCTTAAAAAAAAACAAAAACTATTAGACAAATCCAGCTAGCTAAGACATTCAAGAGATCCAGAAACAGGGTGATATCAATTATTATTTCAAAAAAATATTTGCTGTTATCATGTAATTTAGAAAAGTCAAACAGATTTTATCCTTTAATTATTATTAACTAAATTACACAGACTTCTGGTGCTTTTTATTTTTTTGATATTGTTTTTTCCTAATTTTATTCTGTATGAAGCCACTGGAGATAAATATAACTAACACTTGAAGACACACCTGCAAGTTTCAAAATCAGTTTCTATACTAAAGCTTCCTTGCCCAGGTCAGTTTTATTGTAAACACTTGTATCCGCTAGTTAAGAGAAATTCAGTTAGGCATAATCTCATCCTTCCGTTTTAATCTTCAAAACAACCTACACTGTAGAACTTCTTTTTAACATCATTTTACAGATAATGAAACTGAACAGTTGGTAACTTTTTAAGTCTCTAGGCTAGCCTATGGCTAAGTAACCTGTCAGAGGTTAGGGAACTACGAAGGGGCAGACCAAATCTAGCTCTTGAACTCAAATTCTTGTCTTCATGCTATTCTGTCTTCCTATTAGTACCAACTATTAGTCACATTAAGTTTAGAGAATATATCACAGTAATTTCTGTGACATGGATGAACGCACTGACATGTGGTCATGTTTTCATTTAGATTTATGGAATTAGAAAACAATGATTAACTGATATCTACTCCATAAACTTAAACTAACGACAGCTTATTTCATTTATTTTCTGATCATACTCTCATTATTAATCACACAAATAACAGCAGCAGTTCCGCAAACGTTTTTTGCAAAGAGCCTGAAGAATATAAAAACTCACAGCACTCCAACTTTTTTTCAGGTGAGCTACATGATGCTCGTTATGAATGGAGTATTGTCATGAAAGTGATTTGCAAACAACTTAATATCAACATCTAGATTTTATTTTGTATTTTTCTTTCAAACTACTGCCGAAATACTTTAATGTAAACAGCCCATTCCAGTCCCATTTGTCTTTTTATCAAGATCATATAATTAACATTATCTTCCCTTACTTTATTTTTTAAAGCACTTTCATATATTCCCCTAACACATCTGTAGGGTCTTGCAACAATTAAACAGAACAGTTTAACTGCCTGTGCTTCAAGTTTCGTCACTGGAAAACGGAAAAACAAAACAAAACACTAGTCCCAGCACAGTTGCATCCTGAGATGCAAAGGATAAGTCTACGATGACAGTGCCAAACACGTTAACAGGTGAGCGGAAAAACCATCTCTGCGGTGGCCAACCCTTCTGGTTTTCTTCTCCCAATGCCCAAGGGCGCCGGGAGACAGGCGACAGCGACCTTCCTGCCGCACCCCGAGCCCAGTAGGCCTCGATCCTTTCACTCTCCCAGTCGGCTCAAGGCTGAGACACAGTTTGGGAGTACAAGGACAAGGCTTTGAGAAAGGTTTCCACCTGTCCCCAAATTTCCAACTTGCTGGGGAGGGAAGGACAAACTGAGGCGACGGGAGGTTCTGCTCCAAAGAGGAGGCGGAGACGAGCCCGGCGGGGCCGGAATAAAGCAGAGTAACAGGCAATAAAACTAACCTAGACAAAAATAGGGGATAAGAGCCACAGGGTGGGGTCGTTAGGGGTCTCCAGTCTCCCTGCTCCGCACCTCCCGCCGCCCGCCGGAGGGGCGCAGGGTCAAAGGGCGTCTGCAGAATGCGGCCAGCAGATTGGCTGGCGGGCGAGCGCGCAGGCGCTCGCTGTGGAACTCGTGCCCACTGCAGCCGCGCTGCGGGGCCCTGAGTCCTGCAGCTACTCACCGGAGTCTGGGGATCGGCCACCAGCAGGCACTCGGCCGGCAGAGCGGTGGAAGCGGGGAATACAGAGAAAGCCACGGGCGCCACGCCGCGAGCCCAGGCAGCCCCACCTCCCCTAGGGCGCGCGCAGGGCGTTCCGGGAGACCTGAGGGGCGGGGCCGAGCGGGCTCGCTGAGGGGGCGGGGCTCGGGTTCTCCCTGCGCGGGCCGGGAGTCTGCGGAGGGGTCAGCGATGGCGGCATTGTCTGCGCCTGGTTGGAGTCAGGCTGGACTGAAGTGCTGTTTCTGCAGCTAGAGATGACTCGCCCCTCTCTTAGAAACAGTTTTCTAAGGCTCAGCTGGAAAGCTCTAATAGAGGGCACTTGGTTTTTGTTTTGGTTTGTTTTTGATGTGAGGCATTCAAAAGTTGCTTTTAACTCAGGTACACTGGTGGTTTTCAAAGTTTGAGGAACCATTTTGGGTTTTTTTTTGTTTGTTGTTTCTTTTTTTTTTTTTTCCGACAGAGTCTCACTCTATTGCCCGGGCTAGAGTGCTGTGGCATCAGCCTAGCTCACAGCAACCTCAAACTCCTGGGCTCAAGCAATCCTCCTGCCTCAGCCTCCCGAGTAGCTGGGACTATAGGCATGCACCACCACACCCAGCTAATAATTTTTTTA